>VWZE01021536.1:548229-565169 GCA_013396675.1 Eubucco bourcierii
AAGAGAAAAAATAGCAGAAAGCAGTGCTGGCTGCCTGTCATTAGAAGATAGCTTTACAATTCTATTTACACATTATTACCAGCCAGCCTGATAATCTGGGGTTAGTGTGAGGCCAGGTATTCACTACTTTCAAATAAGGGACAATGAATAGCACAGGCATGCAGTTCATTACTTCAAACCCAATGCTATACTGAACTGAAACGCTAAAGAACTATAGCAGATACTCGGTGGCCTATGTACCTTGCACTACATACACACATGGAGACAGACAGTTCTTCAGNTTACCCAAGTTTCCTTTTCTTTCATCCTTTACTTCTCAACAAAATCAAACCAAACCAAACCAAAAAACCTGAACCAAACAAAACCCAAACAAAAACAACAACAAAAACCAAAACCCCAAACCTCAAACCCGCCAACCAAAACAGAAATAGGGCAGAAATGGGAGGTTGCAGGAATATAAAGGGAAAAGGAAGAAGACATCATCATTTTCCCACTAGGAATTATTTAAAGTCTTCTAAACACTTAAGATCAAATTCCCTCAAATGCCCCAGGTCCAAGCCAAGATGCTAGAGACACAGTTTCACCTGAATGTAGGAAACGAGTGGGGAAGGGCTCTTTAAATGTAAATATTTGTGAGGGATACACTCAATAGCACAATTAACTTCTATGGTAACACCATGCAGCATCATGACCAATAAGAAATCAGAGCAGTTGTTCCTCGTGACAAGGTGCAGAATAGAAGCAATACACTGGTAGGCTTACTAATCAAGGCTCTGCATAAGCTGGGTGGCAGCTAGGACAAGAGAGCCTGGTCTAAGGAGCAGGGTAAAGAGGAGAAGAAAGTAACATTGGCAGAAACCTGGTGACAAACAAGCATCACAGGATGGAGAGCTGGAGGAGACAAGAAGGTGGAACTAACTATAGTTACCTTCTGAAGATAACAGCTGAACAAGCAAGAGGTTCTTGGTGTGGATCAGTCCTGCACCTTTGTATTCATGTCCTAACACATTCCACATGGATCAGGAGGGGTGGAGTTGAACGGACACAGCCAAATGCAGTGCAGAACCTGCCTACTTAGTACAGGTAGACAGACAGAAGGCAAGAAGCTGGAGTGGAAAGGATATAAAACCTTATTTCATCACTCATTTAGTCCTGCTAACATTCATTCACATCATGAAAGATTTACAGCAGAAGAAAATCTTAGAGAAGTTGAAGTGCTATATAAAATACTTTATGCCCATATATGCTGCAACACGTTTCAGTAAAAGTGTGTTGCAGAGACAGGCTTGCTGGTAAGTTAAGTGTTCGCAGTTGCTCAAGCAATATATTAGTTGCTGCACAAGTCTGTTAATACTGACCAAAGCAGGAAGGAGACAAAGGTAGCGCCGTGTTGATAGGGACAGGCAAGAATAGTCAGAACAATGACCCAGCAGTGTGATTCAGAAGAGAGACAGACATAATCTGGAAACAACAGGAGTTCAAGCAGAAAGGGACGAGACTTCCTTTGTGTGGTCAGGTATTCAGCATGTTGTGTAAGAAGTGAGGAAATTTTAGACACTTCCCCACAGAGTGGGTTTAAGCTTCACTGAAAGATGATATCCCATGTACCGGCTTTTGTGAAAGAGCGAAGACGCTGCTGTGAAGACAGATAAGGACATTAAGATGAACAATCAGTTGAGGGAAAAAAATAGTATGCTCATGTTAAATCTGAAATGGTACTTTTTTTCTAGTGAGAAGGCATAAAAATCAAGGTAAAAGATAGAAGGTGGACTGTAATTCTGAGGTGTTAGATGCCAAACTGCATTTCTGAAGGTAAGCGTAGCTAGGGGGTGGTACAGAGAGAAGGAAATCCCAGCTTGGTGGCACCTCACACACTGGCAGAAGTGAGAAGGGGTGAGCAACACAGTACTCTATCAAAAAGTTCTCAGTAACACAGAAGATTGATCTTGCAAACTGTGCTAAGTCTTGCCTCCTTTCCTCCTTTTCAAATTTTTTTTCCCCTGAGCCCCGACCCCAAAGAGAGAACAGATCAAAGTTTGCTAGAGCAGTAATGTTTACAAGGAGAATGGAGAGATGCTATGTGCAAATAAGAGACTGGGAAACTGTAATCACTAGATAAAAAGTAAAATTAAAGACAGTAAAAAGTCCTCAGAGAGAGAAGGAAGAATCCTAGAGATTGGAGGGAAATTAATTTGGGAAAAAAATCACAGAGAAACTTATTACTACTTCATTTTAATTTTCTTAAAAATAAAACTATATGCCTGCTATATTTTTACAGGAATAGCTAGGCTAGTTTTTCAATGTATTTATTTTTTAACAGATTTATCAGAAACACTCTCTTACAAAGCAGAGAAATGCTATTATTTTCATTTTTTCCAAGCATTGAGGATAACTTCTGTGTGGTAGTTTGAGGGATCCTAGGTCTCCCTTAACAAAACTATAGGGACAGAAGCCCATCCCAGGATATTGTAATACTGCTGTCTTCTGGTATCATAGCTTAAAAGATAGTGCCTGACTGATCTCTCCCTCTTCTCTTTCCTGCCTTTCTTCTTTCCACTTCTCCTCTCCAAGAACAGTGCATGTTCTTATCTCATGGTTTGTGGGATGGATGGTTGGCAGGGAATTGAGCTGCATGATTGTGGCTCACTGTGATGGTTTGGGAGTTACCTGCTCCCCCACACTATGAAATCACCCAGACTAGACTCAGGTGGCTGGAAGTTAAGGAATGAAGCTATATTGAGAGCTTAGCACAAATTACAAGCATATACATACACAATATACAGGAATATTTACAGAAATAGACAAGTTAAAGGTAATACAGAAACACAATACCCCTCTCAGAAATGAGAGTCCCCAGGAGGGGCTCCCAACCACCCCTCCACCTTCTTTCCACCCTTCTGCCTTATCCCAAGGTCTGCCTTACGTGCAAGGTGAGTTTGGAGGATTGGCCAGGGAGGTTAGAAGCAGAGCGATTAGTTGGGTTACAGAGCAGAAGGCCAGAAGACACACTGACTCCCAGAGAGAAAGATTCTCTGCTATCTATGTTTGTGTTCTTGTTTTTATGCATCTCAGCAAGCCTATGAGTGAAGTAGACATCACCACTGTTTTGTTTTCACAGCCTATAATGTAATTTTTAAATTAAAATATTCCAATTAGCCTCAAACCAGCACAGCCACCGAGGCCTTGTATGCCCCAGATGAGTAGGGCAGTTTCAGCCTACCCTCAGGCCGACTGAGGGTGAATGGGGTGGAGGATTCTAGAAGGCCAGTCTGGGCCTAGTGGGTTTTTGTACTTATTCTACTTGATTGCCTTTTGTATATATGCTCTTGTAAACAGAATTTCTCTTTAAACTTCTAATAGGTGTGCAGTATCCTCATCCTTACTCCTAGAAAGGAAAGCCATTTCTGTCCTCCAGTCCCAGGTATGCTTGTGGCCTCAACCTGGGACACTGCTGTTTAAGGACAACTGTGGCTCAAAGCAGCTGAGTTAACCACTGTTACTCGAGAAATCAGTAGCACAGCAGGCAACTGAAACAAAGCCTCTCTCTTTTCCTATCTCCTAAACCATCTCTTGTTCAGTTGCTTTCAAAAATCTTGTGTGGAAAAGAAGAGGGAAGAAAGAGACAGAGTGGTTCAAAGGGGTCATTTTTTTTCTGAGGCTAGCATACTTCATATGCTCTGAAATTGTGACTACTCCAAAGGCAGCTTTGTTCCTTTTATATGTCAGCAAAACAAAAGGTCAGCCTATTGAAATATTGGCCAGGTCTGACTTTATTCTATTAATAACAAGTAGAGACACATTTTTTAAAGTAATAGTTAAATAAATGGCTACATGTCTGTAATAATTTCAACTTAAAATGTCAACTGGATTTGAGATGCCATGTGCATTTAATCAATGACTCTACATTCTAATATAAATACTACTTTGGTTTGACTGCTTTGTCTGGCATAAATCATAATTCAGTGAGATGAGTACATTTAATTTTGTCTACAGATAGTTGTTAATGGCAATACCTAGCAAACTGGCACCTGCCAGCACATTGTAGTTAAAGAATCTGCCAGGAGTCTCCTTCTGTATCATTTCTCTTTTAATTGTTGTCTCTCCTCTCACCCCATCATTTACCAAGTTTATGTTAGAACTACTGAAACAGAAAATCTGAAAAAATGCCTTTTTTATTTTAGTTTTTTTTTAATCTCAAGGTAGAACTCAGACTCTGCACTGCATTCCTGAGTAAAATATGTATGTTTTGGTTAAAATGCAGCTCAGGAAGCCTTAATTCAAATTCTTGTGAGGATGACTTTAAATTCTCACGTATCTTTGACAATAATGCATCCGTACAACAGAGACAAATATTCAATGTACCAAAACCACATGAAATATCTGGAATTCAAGTTTTATCCTCAGATAACAGATAAATTTTAGAGCAAGTAACAGCCCCAACTATAGAGAATGAAGGATAAACACACTTCCACAGTGATCAGTATTCATAAAGAATATACTTTGCTTTCTAATACTTTTTTTCGCAGAAGGCATTTCTTGTGAGAGAGGAGATGGTCACTTAGAAGGAATACCTGAACACTAATTTTATTTTGGCAAGTGTGACAAGCACAGACATCAACACTGAAAGGTAAGTGCACATTTAAGTAGAGAAGTCATAGAATTTAGTGCACAAAATTAATTCTTACAGATCAAGCTTGCTGTTGTCTTTTTTTTTTCCCTTACTAATGGCTTGAATAATGATATTTCAACTTGAAGTGAACATGCAACTGTTTCACAAAAAGCATGCTCCTTGCAAAATGTTTGCAATTTCATGTCCTTTTAAATAGTCAGAGGGAACTTTCTGCTCTGATCTGTTAAGTAAATAAAAATCTTGTTATCCAAGTTCAGTAATGAGAGTGAGGGGTCTATTCTTCACTGCACTTGCATACATCTAACGTTAATGAGATTTATGCATGCATATTAAGACGAGAACAGATGCTTAATTAAACAAATGAGTCTTTAGTAGGCAGTCCACATGACCATTTTTAGTACAAAACCCCCTTATTTTCTCTGGTTTAGTCTGATGATGAATGCAGCTAAGGAGGAATCAATACTAGGGAGGAAAAGTGATAAATGTAAACTGAAGGATTTGTCTTTTTATAGTTTAAAATATTTGACAAACTCAAAATACATTAAATGCATTAGGAATCTCCTCTCCCTCCAGCTCTCATGCTCTCCTAAAGGAAATGGGAGTTTTATTTACCAATTTACTTATTTGAAAAGTGAGAATTTTATTAGGCAAAAGGAAATCAAGGCCTCTAAATAACTCATCTGCCTCATTAACTGATGCTTCATATCAAACACATGATCCATCTCAGATAATTTTGTTATTGAGAACAAAAATTTCTAACATAAAACTTTACCCTAATTAAGTTATAATTTAAGCCAGTCTTGTTTTTTGGTGTGGTTTTGTTGATATATATATTTTAATCTATGCATATCCATTCTGGTTTCCAGCACCATATGTATATAAGTATATTAAAAAGCCATACGTATTGCCTCTCTGAAGCAAATCACAGCTATATTATTTGCTATTTCTTCATTATATCACTAACTTTTCTTCTACAGTGCTCAACTTCTCTGGGTAACACAGAACTAGGAAAAAAAAAAATCTTTCCATAAGCTATCATACTGCTATATTTAATGGAAGTCAATATCTGTATATTATGCCATCTACTTTGCAATACCATTACAGGTTCGACAGTGGTGGTTGTAGAAAGTGTCATTCTGAGCACAAGGCCTATAATAGCAATAATGAAAAAAGGGTCATTTCTGTCTTCCTACTAGAATGAAAAATTAAAATCACTAAGGCACTTAGCTCAAAGGAAAATTGGCAAATTAAGAGGACAAAAATAAAATATTCATGGCTTATATTGTGAAATGGAAGGTAAATAATTTAAGATGAACTATTACGTGGGAAAGTGCACTCTTTCTGAAGAGGAAAAAGCAAATGTAACTAATGCACATACATATATTCTTGCTTCCTGAGCTTACAGTTACATGCACACGTACACAAATATGCAAGTTGTGGTTGATGTGCAGTACTTGTGAGGGACAGACATTTTCCCACCTATACTAATTTTTAAATATATTTGCTCATGAACTAGTCAAGCCAGTATACAGGAGATGCCTTCTATGAAAGAGGTTGGTTGGCTTTAAATGCTCAATCCAGTGTGCTAACAAGAAACTGAATGAGAGGGTGCTCTTCCATGACACTCCAGTTTGGCAAAACTCTTTACTCTGAGTTGCCAATTAAATACTTGCTCTTAGAATTTTATATCACACAAAAATCTGACTTCAGCCTACTGGTCTCTGCCTGAGGGAGTTAGCTATTAAAGTGCCATTGGTATGGCTGCAGTCCATTAGCTAACTTACCTTCATACCCATAAAGCTCAAAGAGCTGCCCAGAATTTTTACAATCACTATCTGGAAAAGGTAGCGAGAGAGCCATAGACTTATGTTTATTATATGCCAGGACTGTAAAAACTGCTATGGGATTAGGATACAGAGCAGCACTGCATAGCAGAGGTCACATTCCCCTGGTGATTTTAATGTTCATTCTTACTCCAACTTAATTTAGAAACTAACATCAAGCCTACCTATGTTAGAAAAGAATATTTTCATAGCATTTGAAATTGTGACAATTCAATAAATACAGATCACAAGTTCAAAAACTGGACTCCATCACATAGCAAATTGAGGAGTAATTATTTAGTAGTTTGTTTTCTGTGGGGTTTTTTTGTTTGGTTGGGTTTTTTTGTTGTTTTTTTTTTAGTTAACCTCTTAGTTTTGCATTCTGAGGGCTAAGTGATCATGCATTTTGCATTAGTGGTCAGCATGAACTATTTCTAACACCTTGCACCAATGGGTTAATCAACCCTTACAAATAGCCTACAGAGCCTATTCACAATTCACTCTGATGGTTGTAAACCAGTGATTCTACATGCTAACTTTAGTCAAAGGCACAAATGCTCATGCTATTTCGCTACAGTGTTTCTTATGAGAATGCAAAACACCTTCAGAAAGTACAGAGAAGCTCATTTGAGGTCCAGAAGTCTCCTCAAGGCTCATTGTCCTAAAAGAATCAGTCAGTTCCAAGAAGGAAAACAAATCAAGAATCTAATGTGGCATTGCATAACCTTGCCACTGCTAGGTATCTGTATGGAACTCTTCCAAAAATGTTTGTGTAGATACTAGACAATGGCTTTTCCCCAAGACTACAGCACACATTTAATCACAGTTCCATAGCTGGTTTCCTGATATACAATTTCAATTTAGTTTGCTATCTATTGTCTGGCAGAAGGTTATTTAGCTATGATAGTCCAATGTTCCAGAAAATATCAAAAAGTAAAACATAATGCTCCTTAGCCAATGTTACACACAAACAGTTCAGAGAGTCAACTTTCGTTATTCTTTGGACAGCACATAACACACATCAAGTACTAATGCAGGAAATATGTGCATCACAACCAAACAAGAAAACAAACATTGTTCAGTTTGCACTACAGTAGGACAGTACTTTGGATTTCAGCGATTTAGCTAATCACTAATAACCAGTGTCACCTGCATTTTAAATCTCCAGTATACCTAACCTCCTTTGCTCGAAGTGCCACAGTCACCAACATGACACAGCCAAGAGTTCAAATTAATACTGGGTGAAACAACAGGATTTAAAACCCCCCAATAATTAAAAAAATAAAAGCGTGATTTTTTGATGGTCTCCCTGAATCACAGCCACCTAAAAAAAGCTTCAATCCAGGAAAAGCTTAGCAGGAAAGCAAGGGTTTTTTTTTCATATGTGTAAAAAAAGACCAGGAACTACAAGTAAATAGCAGCTGAGCAACAGATGAGGCACTAAGTGAAATCTGTTAGCAACTGCTAACAGCTTTGCTATTTTCTGTTGTTAAATTTAAAAAAAAAGTAAAACCTCACTGCAGTAGCAATTCCAATATGTTAAAAAATCTCAGACACAGAAGATTAAAGCTCAATGCTTCTTATAGTACAGAGAAATACTTGGGTTTGGCTTTAATATCTTAAAATGCTTTGTTGTTGATTATATGACAGAAACAAGCTAATTCACATGGACATACTATCACACAAAAACTTTTTACAACTATACACATGACCCAAAAGGTATAGCACAAAAACCTCGCTATAGACAAGTGTGACACTTTCAGCAGCTGCTTCAGCCTCCAATTCTGCTTTCTTTTGTTCCTTATACATGACCTCTAGTCAATTGTCAGAAAGTGCACGTGTCTTCATTTACACTGTGCTTTCTGGCAAGATCTCAAAAATATTTTCACTGTCCTTCTGGTCCTGTAGCTGGCCACAGATGATAAGTTCCTATTTATCTCAATCCAGTCTTGACATGGGTTCAGCAAATCTGTTTTTCTGTGTGGATGCATCTACTGAAATTGGTCTGAATGAAGCAGCCTACAAATTACAAATGGTATGAAAAAGTACCAGTGTGGAGTTCCAACTCTTAGTAAGATCTATTAGTGACATGGCTGCAGTCAGGGTACTAGTTTAAAAAACTCATGGCATCACCCAGTCCCAGGCAGATATATCTGTTCTATTTCCACTGGGATATATCTTTCCTAACTTTTCCTCTGGAGTCTGCCTCTCCTGTTAGTCTGTCTGGGGCTCTGGCCCTTGTTCCTCATTTTGGTGGTCTCTCACATGGAGGATCACAGTACAACTACTATCATATCTACAAAAACTATGCTACAGATTTCCTTCTCCATCCAGCTTTCTGCTCCCTTATGGTGTTTATCTTTCTAATGCCTTCTATGGCAGGTTCCCCTTCCCATTTAAACTCAGCTTGTCAAAAATTGAGCTCATCTCTGTTTCTAAATACTTCTATTTCTTTCTTTGAAGCTACCAGGAATTAGCAGTCACCTTGTTTTCTGCAGAAGCTCACAACTTCATTGTCCTCAGCTTCTGTTTCCTTCCACAGATGTTCTACCAGTAAAACATGCCAATTTTGTCTCCACAATGTCATAAAAAAAATCTGGCTGTTTCTTACCATCCATGCTGCTAAAATATACTTGATCATTCAAACCTTCTTATTGCAGTTGTCTCTCCCTATCCTTCCTGACACTCCTTATTCTTCATATCATTGCAAAACCCCAGCTTGAAAAAGTATCTCTGGTAATTATTCAGTAAGTTCCTTCAGTGTTTCCTATTATTTCTTTTTAAGATGTTCAAATTATTTTTGGTTTTCTATGTCATCCACAGCAGTTTCTTCCTGAATAAACATCTGGTTGGTTTTGCTTCTCTTGAGCAGGACACGTTTCCCAGGTCTTTCGTAAACTCACACTGTCCAATATTGTTCAGTCTTTACAGGTGATCACCCTTCCTTCACTTTATCATGGGTAGGATTCCCTAGGATTATTAGCTTCTCATGAAGGAACTTATTTTCAAGAACAATTTTACAAATTCTAGGAAGAAACAATGAGGAAGACACAGAAAACTCCCAGCTGAGCCATTAGCTCTTACAAATAACTCCTACTCTATTCATAATAACCTGTTGCTTCCATCTTTGCGTGCTTCATAGAGATTTTCAATGGTGTGGGATGGAAATACCCATTCTATGCTGCTGTACAGATCATTACCAACAATTACTGTCTGCTGGGGAGACTATCAATCTAAATAAAAAGCCAGCTTCTGAAAAGAACAGATGTATAAAGCTCATGTACAACCGAACTATGAAATACATTCTGAAGAAGAGAACTACTATGAATGGTAACTTATTGTTCCCAGCTTTGCACGTGGATCATTATCAGATTTTTTTGTCAACTAAAATCTCTTGCTTTGGATTTCAGTGTCATCCCAAATTTCTTCTGGCTCAGACATCACACCCCCAAAAGAAAGATTTTTCACTTCAAACTTTGAATGTGCCAGTGATATGTAAAGTGGAATACTTAGGGTTTTCAGACCTCTATGTCATTTCCCTGCCCTTCCAACAGCCCTATGCAAGCCAGAAAGTCAAACATAATGAAAACAGACATAAAGCTTAAGATACGCAAGAGAGCCATTGAAGTCACTCTTCTAATTATTTAGTGTTTTGACTACTGTTCCATGTTAAGCCATTTTTTTCCTTTCCAGTATGAACACAAATGCAGGTGCAATGCACAGGTGTGAGCATGTGCCTCCTTGGCATTCCTAAAGAGCCCCATTTGAATGCAGACTGCTACACCCACACACCTTCATTTTTTGAAGACTAACAAATGCTGAAGTCATGCAAATTTGGTACCTAAGCATCTCTCTCTCTCTCTCTCTTTTTTACAATATCGCTATAGTATTCAAAAGTTGATAGGACAAATTTAAGGATTCTTCTTGATGATACAGGGTGCATGGAATAAAGTCAGCTAAAATATTCTGTGTGTATATGTAACACAAGCTATTTGACTCCAGAGGACACATTAACAGAACACTGCAATGCACTGAGTTCACATATCATTGTCCTAATGAGCGTCACTACGAGTGAATGATCTTGCAGCTGAATTTCTTTGATTACTACTTAAATGTATCTTTGACTATGCAATGACTGTGTCTTCTGCATGTATCTGGCTTACTACAGTACAGCATGCTAAGAAACACCAGGCTAACAGTAAGTGTCCAGTGCCACAAGTAACTACATAGAATCAGGCAAGGTTGGAAGGAACCACAAGGTTCCTCCAGGTGATCATTCAATTTTATTCACATACTGCATATTAACTGTAGAGATCTACTTAAATAAAAATATGTTAACCCTCAATAAAGCAAGCAGGTAGCAGAGGTAGCAGCGCCAGCAACAGAGTACCTATAGCACCAAAGGGCAGTGAAGACAGTGAGCCTTAGACCACTGCAGGCAACGGCTGAAGCTATGAACCAAAGATCTTAACACTGTTTACAGTTACACAAGTAACCTTGCTCTCTCTAAAGCTTATAAAGGAAGCAGATAAGCAAAGAAAGAGAAGGTAAATGTCTGTGTGGGAGTGGGGCATGTATTACTCAGAAATATTCCCTACAAAGCCTTCCCCCTCAACACACTCTTGTTTTCAGCCTGAAACCTTGAATCTTTTCTGACATATGGGTATGAATTTCAAAGGCACAAAAAGACATTTTATCTGCCAAATGTCTTCTGCCTCAGCTACAAGTTTGGTGTAAAAGTATAAACTGCTTTCTTTTTAAATAACATAAACATTATTTTGAGTCCAAGTGAAATAATTTTTCCACTGCTTTTAAAGAGTATTGGTTGTTTGCTATGTTATAATGAGAACGGGTGGCTGTTTTCCTCACTAAATTGCCATACCTCAACATGACACCAAAGCCTTTCTTCTTTTTCTTTTCCGCATCTTCATTCTCTTCCTTTCTCTTCTTCTCTTTGATTTTAGATTTGCCCTTTTCCTTTTTCTTCTCTTTCTCTCTATTTTTTTTTTCCTTTTTTGCTTTGGATTCAGCGTCTTCTATTTCAGGGCTCCCTGGAGGGGGAGATTCCAAGTTCTGAGCTTCTTGACCAGAGTGAGAACTCTTATCAGAGAAACCATCTGCCCAGAATGAAAAGAAACAGTGAGGATGGCTAAGGGCCACTAAAATGCAAACACATGAAACACAGCATAAGTTCTATCAAGTGCTCAAATGAGTCACACTTACTCATTCAACGGAATAATTAAAAAAGCAGACTAAACATATCTAGTGAATTTGAGCAGGTTTATATTGTAAATTAAATACAGAGAAATTTTAATAACTTATTTTCTAGTTATTATTTCTGAGACAAAAATCCTGACATGGCAAAACACTACTCTGAAATCTACCTTGTTAGCCTCCATTGGCTTGAGAAAACTGACATGCTGGGATGCAGCAACAGTTTACTTCAACAAGAAATTCTGGCGACTGCCATAACCAACCCACGTAACAAAATTATCCCATTCACTTCTTGGAATCTTTCTATTTTAATGGCTGAAAAAGAAATAAACTCTTCTATCTGTCTGGAGAAGAGTTGTGTTATTTCTCTTTGGGTAGTTCAGGATCTAAGCAAAGTTTTATGCTAAAAGAAACATATTTGCAGACCAGAGTCTATAAGCCCACAGTAAGAGAATGAGTAGCAGGGTGCTATCAATACACTCTGCCTTGTCTGTAACAGGAAACAAATTTTCAGGTCAGAGAAGGCAGAAGTGTAGACAGCTTTGTAAAACAAAAGAAATATATAATTTTTAACGTAATCTGAGTAAGTCAGGTGCTTCTTGAAGTAGAAAATTATAATTTAAGGATTGAATGCTGAATCCTCCAACTCAACCTTGCCCCAAAGGAGATCAGTGAAGGCCTTTACATCCCCGTCAAAGTTGAATAGGCTACTACAAAGACAGCTCTATTCAGAAGATGCTTTTAAAATGTGATTAGCTTCAAATTGACTAAATTACTTGCTTATGTATTTATTGAGTTTGCTCTCAGTAGTGCTAATTGGAGGTGACTCCTTCATAAGCATGTTCTTAGCAACATACCCTCCTCTCCATCTTCAGGACCATCGTAAGACTTATCAATGGCAGCTCGGAAACTTTCGTTACACCCCCGACCACGGACCACATGAGGTCTGGGTCTGTGAAAAGGGAGTTCATTTTTCCTAACTTCAGCCACAGCAGTCTGAAGACTCTCGAGAGAACTGGACTTCTTCAATCCCAGAGTAGGACCAAAATCTTTGCCAGAAGAGTCTGGAAAACAAATAGTTAAGATTTTATACCTAAAATTGTACAGAAAAATAAAGTTAGTCAGACAGGTATCTTAATTGTGTACTTTACTACTTGGGGTCTTTGAAATGCAATCAATGTAATTTGTTCTAAAAATAACACCAAGTTAAAGCTAGTTCAGTAGATATCCCTGCTAAGACTTGGAGGGAGAAAGTGGGATTTGGGTCCAGAAAGTGCACACACACACATGAGTACCCCTCTCGGGGTACAGTTCCAACATTTTATTATAGTTCAAATACTAGAATCACAGAGAGAACGATATACTGGAAACTACAACGCTGACTAAGATATGAGAAAGAATGGCAAGTAACTCTATTGATCAGAGAGCAGGTCATACTCACCCTATCCAACTGACCAGCAATACTGAGATGCATAGATTGCAGAGCTGGCAGGCACTTATCTTAGATGGATGACCCCATCAAGAACCACACCATCACAGTGGTAAGATTGGTGCTGCTCCAACCCAGCTACCTAGGCTCTCCTGTATATATATGCATTTGGAATTCTGTGACATATGGCCAGGACATCCAGAAGGCTGAATGAAGGAGAATGGAGCCCTTCTTTTATTTTGGAATCTGTTACACAACATCTTTCCCTGCTGCTCATGTGCACACTTGCAAGCCCTGTTTTCCCCAGGTCTTATCTCTAGTAACCTAGTGACTATTGGCCTGCTCTGATCAAACACATACCAACTCTTCCCTCTTACAGCTTCTTGTCCCTTTGACAGAGATATCCAACTGGACACTGCTAACAGTCTTAATGGGAACATTATCATTAGACTCACAAAACCAAACACTGCTACATGAGAGTTTTGATTTTAAGAATGAGTCATGGCTGACATTTTCAAACATGTTTCTCTTGTAAGAAGATGCTATTAATTATCTCACAGTCTTATCAAACTTATCAGCTTTCTTCAAGCTGAAACTGGTGCTATGGTATCAAGATATATAGTAGGTTATTCAAGAAACAAGTATTTCCAGCAAAGTACATCTTAACAAATGCTGCTGCCTCTTTTCTTGTTTACAGGCAAAAGAAAGTACTTCCTTTCTTTGAATGTTTGACTATCTGACCTTAGAAAGGCATTTTGTGACAGCATCAGTGTTAATTAGCATTAATGTGATTATAGTAGAATAAGTAAAGAAAAAAAGTTCAACTAATACATGCTACATCAACGAAGAACTGTACAGTGGTTTAAAAGTCTTTGTAGCATCTACTTTTTATATGACAGACCAGTAAATGCGACGTCTAGGCACAGAGGGATAGACTTGGCCTTGCAATATACCTTCTGTCTCTGAGAACACAAATGCTGTTGTTTTCAACTTTTAAGTAGTACTAACACAAGCAACAGGATAATACAAGAACAGAAGACCTTCATGTACATGTCCATATATTTTCATGCCTGAAGATATCCAAGGATCACAGAAAAGATATATGTATTAGTACCATACAGTGGGATTTTTGCAGTCCTGGACTGCACGTATTTCTGAAGTAGAACTGTGATTGGTGACTTCTTCAAAGGAAAAAAAAAAAAAAGGCAAGAATTGGCAGCAAATAGAGACTTGTCAGTAGCGTTTACACAGAGCAGTTTACACTTTTGTTACCTACAGACTAACATGTAGCTGAAAATAAAGGGTGATGGTATAGGGGTGTATGAGGAGACAAGTCTGGTTGCTGTCACACAGTGCAACCTTCTTTCATTCACTGCCATTCTGGACACTACCATTATTGTCAGATTAGCAAGTGCTAAAATGGAGTTACAGCAATGGCTTGCATACAACATAAAGGTGCTTAAAATCACTAAGGACTTGTGCATGAGTAAAAGACACTGTGGTCCCAAACTCAGGCTGAGAAGGAGTAAAACCAAGAGAATCATAATCGCAGTAAAAAGTGGCAAAGTGAAAACTGCTCTGATCAGCAGAGAAAAAGCTTCCCTGTTTTTCATCCAGAAAACAGCTTTTGTGGTTTGCTTTAGCAGACGACAAGACACACAGGTACATGCAACAGAGCATGCCAGGCTTCAGCAGCCCAAGGAAAGTGGAGCTCTCAGTCAGACTGAGTTGCAGGTCTAATCTCAGTACTGCCTGGGCAGAGGAGGGTGAAAGCTCCCACCTCTGTGGGCAGCAAGAACCCAGCGCACCACCTGCATTTAGGGCAGTTTAAAGGCAACTACAGCATCTGCAACGAAGCAGCTGCAAAAGGCCTGTACAAGACTTACTACACTAGTTCAGTGTCCTAAGTTTTAGCACTTGAAAAAAAAAAAAGTCTTAGGCTAAATATCAGTTAGAGCCTGTCTTGTATAAAGTTTAGCAAATTACTCAAGCTGGAAGACTATTCCTAACATATGAAGACCATTCCTAAGAAAATCCAAGCCAATACCTAAGGTGTGGAGTGACAGACTCAAATATTACATGCACCAGAAAGTGAGCTGTCTGCTCAGCCTTGCTGCAGTTTGCCCAACACTCGCTGTGATGCAGTGTTTGGGTCCATACTATCTGATTCAATCAGGGTTACCACGAAAAGGTTCTTTGTCCAATACTTTGCCTTAAATACTCACTTGGGAAACTCAGATTTATTGACAAAGTACCCTTTTTTTCTGTACAAAAAGTCTTTATTTTGTGTTTAGTCCTCACATGAAAGCTCCCCCGAGGAATTAATTTTTGCAATAACTAGCAATAACTTTCTGTTGTAAAGAGAACACTTACAGTGACTTTCATTTAGTGTTTTCACTTAGCTAATAAAAATGCAGCACTCTGGCTACCAAGTAAATTCAGAACATCACTACCCTGATAAACAATTCTCCACANTGGCTTTTGGTCACATCATTCCTAGATTATCAAATAATGTGTTACCTTTAAGGTGTTAGCTATATTTGTCCCTCACTGGTAAAGAAAATTAAATTTAATCTGTGAACTTTCAATGTTTTACTATTTAAAAAGTGTTCTCATCTATTAAAAAAAAACAAACCAGAGAACTTTTAGTAACAGATTACTATTAAGCACTTGGTTGCCCTTTTCTAATACAGTAATAATTTAATCTGTAATTTCACTGGCAACATTTAAAGTTTCTCACTATAACCACTGAAATTCACCTGTGAATCCAGGTGAAATTCCAGGGTTTTCAGTGTTCTGAAACTTCATGGTTTTGCAGTTCAGCTTTTATTCCTTTTTTTCTTTCATTATAAGGCTGCAGTAATTGCATACTAGTGCACAACTGAAGATACAGAAGCTGAGGAGCTTTCCTAAGAAGGGGGACCAATCCTCTTGCTTTCATAGCCAGCATCTAGTACTACATGGTTTGGAGAGAAATGGACAAGACTCCATAAAGAACAAGTACCAGACCCCAAACAGCAAATTTTCCCTCCCCATCCCTCTCAGAACATCTCTATGTCTGGAGACATTTAGGACTGCCAGAAGCCTGAAAAAAAGAAGAATTTTGCCTCACAGGTAAAAAAGCCCCAAACAACAAATAAACAACAAAACTCTCTCATCTTTTACAAGTTCCTAACAGGCAGTTCTAGGAGAACACAGCATATGCAAATATCCAGCCTTAACCAGATTTTCAACAGAAAAATATACTTTGGCAATGAGGAATTTCATTGTTTGCTGAGTAAAAGTATTTCTTTGTATGATTTATTTTTGTTTTGTTTATGGATTACTGTCTCTTTCAGTACAATGATAAAAAGTCAACTGAAGCATCCACTTTTTAAGTAAGTGTGTGTGCTGGTTTGAGGCTAATTAGAATATTTTAATAGAGAAAATTTCTGTAAATATTATCACAGTATCACAGTATCGCAAGGGTTGGAAGAGACCTCAGAGATCATCAAGTCCAACCCATCACCACAGCCCTCAAGACTAGACCATGGCACTAAGTGCCATGTCCAAACGTGCCTTGAACGCCTCCAGGGACGGTGACTCCACCACCTCCCTGGGCAGCCCATTCCAGTGACAAATTACTCTCTCAGTGAAGAACTTCCTCCTCACCTCCAGCCTAAACTTGCCTTGGCGCAGCCTGAGACTGTGTCCTCTTGTTCTGTCACTGGTTGCCTGAGAGAAGAAGGTAACCTCCTCCTGGCCACAACCACCCTTCAGGTAGTTGTAGACAGCAATAAGGTCCCCCCTGAGCCTCCTCTTCTCCAGGCTAAACAGTCCCAGCTCCCTCAGCCTCTCCTCATAG
>VWZE01021538.1:0-33756 GCA_013396675.1 Eubucco bourcierii
ATTAAAATATTCTAATTAGCCTCAAACCGGCACATTTGTGTATTGAATTGCTTTCTACACATGCACAGACAGTCCCAGGAGCTGTAGGGAAGAGCCCCTCACCATTGTCCTGGTTTAAACCATCCAGCTCTAATGACTTGTTCCCATGACTGAGAGCCAGGGAAACCCTTGAGACCCTGTGGGTTGAGATAAGGAGCAATTAGTGCAGTAATACAACACACAGAGCCTGTGTGCAGCACAGAAGGAGCAGCAGCAGAAGCATCATAGCAGGGGCAGAATCAAACCAGCCACAAAATAACCCACTCACTCCCCCAAGCCTTGCCTTGCCTTGCCTTCCCTGTCCCACAGCAGCATCCATGTGGTCAGCAGTGCCCAGGAGGAACAGGCTGTTAAAAGAGGATGATCCTGCACAGGCTCTTTGCTCCCTGGTAAGGAACTGGCCATCCATTGAGAAATTTGATTTCTTTTTTCCTAGCTCCCAGTTTTTGTCTCCAGGGAACCTTTGGGAAAGACCTCCTCTAGTGATGAGGAAGCCTGTGAATTACAGAGCAGCACGATGAGGGCTCCTGCCAATTTCCTGTAGTCTTGTGGAATATTGAAATGATTTCTAACATGATCATGTCTTTGGGGAAGAAGAGAACCTGTGTTCCATTGAGTAACATCGGATTAATATGTTTTAGTATGGCGATGAAACCAAGACTGACACCAAACGCATCCTTCAGAGACCATGAATGTCAGCTCAGTAATTACTGAACAGATCAGTAACACAGCCCCTGAATGGAGCCATGCAACATGTGTCTCCATCCTTTTCATTACAGTGTGGTGCTCAGTCAAGGCATTTTACATAGTGATGCCTTGAAAAGATTTGGTGTTGCCTACACAGAAGAAGGAGACATAGGCGGTGCCCTGAAAGAGTTTTGCAGGTCCCATGTAGACACCACATTCAGAGCCCCAGACTGCTCTGGAGATGCAGGAATTGAAAAAGTGCAGCCTCATGAGTAAGAGAGTAGCTCAGGTAGGTCACTACAGCAGGTCTTGGGGGTGAAGCTGGTAAGGGATGCTCTGAAGAAGAAACAGAGGCAGAGAGATCTAAGCACCAAGTTTGGTGTTTTCAAAGCATCCATCAGGGAGGACTCAGCTGTTTGTTCTTCAGGCAGTGGCTCTGATCTGTGGCTCTGGCTTTGCCTTGTCTCTAGACAAATGTCAGAACAGGCAGGTGCAGCCTGGTATGGGCTCTGAAGATCAGTTTTTATGCCAGTCAGAGTTGGAACAGAGATCTGATTTTTACACCAAATTAAATTTTAAAAATCCTTTCAGAAGCATTTGGGCAGAGGCAGGAAATGTTCTGAGGGTTATTATAGAAGGGGAGAGCTGATACAGTGCTGAGCTCTGTGCCGTTTTTATTTGACAAGACAGAGACTGGCAAGAAGCTGCTGTGAAAAGAATAAGAAAAACATTTTGTTGGGAAATATTCTGCTTTTCAAACCTGATTAAAACCTCATCTAAAAAAAAAAAAAAAAAAAAATCTGAAAAAATCTGCAGCTTGGTCTGATTTTGCAAAGGGCTTCAGCAGACAAACAGAAAGACACAAACTTCTCTATGCTCAGAGAGTTTGCTGCTACACTGTCAGGCACATTTCCACCACAACTGCTGGTCTGGTTTCTCCAGTTTCATTTTGGTGGCAGTTGGATTCTTACAACCTTTGGAAGGAGGACAGAAGATGACCAAATGCTGACTGTACCCTTTGATGATTTTAGTTGGAGCATCCATGAAAAGCTAAAACTACTTCTCACCTAAGATTACTGCCACCACAGAGACCCCAAGACCAGTGAGATATCTTAGATCTTGAACCCATTCAGCTGCATGAAGATGATTGAATATCACCAGGACCAGACTCTCATTCTGGGGCAGAGAGAAAAAGGCAGTGCTCAGTGATCTGGTTTCCATGCAGGGAAACTGAGGCAGCAGGTGACAAGACTGCCAGTGAAATGATCTTCAGGCCAAACCAGAAAGAAAGCTTCCATGCAAGAAATTGAAATGCAGACGCCAGGGTGACCCCAAAGGATCTTAGCTCAGCGAAGTAGGGCAGCTGATGTCATCTACCTGGACCTGAGTAAGGCATTTGACTCTGTCCCACATGACATCCTGGTCACCAAACTGGAAAAACATGGACTTGATGGATGGACCACTCGCTGGATAAGGAATTGGCTGGATGGTCCCACACAGAGAGTGGTGATCAACGGCACAATGTCCACCTGGAGACCAGTGCCAAGTGGTGTCCCTCAGGGGTCAGTGCTGGCACCAGTGCTGTTTAACATCTTTGTCAGTGACATGGACAGAGGAATGGAGTGCAGCCTCAGCAAGTGTGCAGATGACACCAAGCTGTGTGGCACAGTCGACTTGCTAGAGGGCAGGGATGGCATCCAGAGGGACCTGGACAGGCTGGAGAGTTGGGCCCAGGCCAACCTGATGAAATTCAATAAGGCCAAGTGTAAGGTCCTGCACCTGGGTAGGCACAATCCCAAGCACAAATACAGGCTGGGTGGTGAATGGCTGGAGAGCAGCCCTGAGGAAAAGGACCTTGGAGTCTGGGTTGATGAAAAGCTCAACATGAGCCTGCAGTGTGCACATGCAGCCCAGACAGCCAACCGAGTCCTAGGCTGCATCAAGAGAAGCGTGGCCAGCAGGGCAAGGGAGGTGATTCTGCCCCTTTACTCTGCTCTCGTCAGACCCCACCTGGAGTACTGTGTGCAGTTCTGGAACCCTCAGCACAGGAAGGACATGGAAGTGTTGGAGCGGGTCCAGAGGAGGGCCACAAAGATGATCAGAGGGCTGGAGCAGCTCTCCTATGAGGACAGGCTGAGGGAGTTGGGGCTCTTCAGCCTGGAGAAGAGAAGGCTTCGAGGGGACCTGATAGTAGCCTTCCAGTATCTGAAGGGGGCCTACAGGAAGGCTGGGGAAGGATTATTTACAAGGTCCTGCAATGACAGGACAAGGGGCAATGGGCTTAAACTGGCAGAGGGGAGATTTAGACTGGATGTTAGGAGGAAATTCTTTACAGTGAGGGTGGTGAGGCACTGGAACGGGTAGCCCAGGGAGGTTGTGGCTGCTCCCTCCCTGGAGGTGTTCAAGGCCAGATTGGATGAGGCCTTGAGTAACCTGTACTAGTGGGAGGTGTCCCTGCCTATGGCAGGGTGTTGGAACTAGATGATCCTTGAGGTCCCTTCCAACCTTACCATTCTATGATTCTATGATTCTATAAGTAGTCTGTAATTGAGTGCAAAGCACAGCAGCTCCACCTAGGGCACAGACCGTGTCAGACGGACTCCAAGCTTCCCTGTTGGTTTCAGGAACAGATCCAAGCTAGGACTCGCTTTTCCTTGACAGTAGTGAGGTCCTTGCAACATCTCTTCACCCAGGCAGAGGTGTCTAGCTGCTGCTGCCCGTCGGTCACAGCTGGGTCTCTTTCTGTTCCCATGAAGAGGCAGGCGGCTTAAAGCTGTGCCATTCAGTAAAGAGGTGAACCCCTCTGAGTGCTTGCAATGAGCAGGGCGGTCCAGGTTGTAAAGCTAAAACAGGAGGAAGCTGAACCTGGGACACAAAGATGTGTTGTGCTACTTGGTTCTGTATGGAGATGAACCACCACCAAGGTTGGCTCTGCAGTCACTGCTCAAAGGCAATTACAGAGCAAGGAGAAGCAGCAAGGAAGCCTCTCCTCCTCGTGCAGGAGGATGGGGAAGATCAGAAGCATGAGAACAGATCTTTGCTCTCTTTATTAATTCTCAGCAAACCATACTGAAATTGTGCCTCAGAGTGTTTATCATTAGGACAATTATTTTAGGCTGACTTACTTTTCTCTCTCTTTAATAATCCTGGGCCACATCACCAGGTGTAGATTTGGGCAGCACAGGAAGCAGATAATTGTTAGCAGCCTCTTTAAGAACTAAAGCAGCCCTAATCGTTTGCCTCCTCACGTTTCTCCATTACAGCTGAGGAACTGCAGAAGATGTTCACTGATTAGTCTGTTGAATTATGAATTAGGCTGCTGGTCCCAGTGCAGTTGTTTTCTCCATGTCATTCCTGGCACTTTATTTCCCCATCTGCTTATAAAACCGGAAGCTTGATCCTGCAATAAACACTTCAAATGTTTTTTTTAGAGGCTAATTAATTGTGTTGCATTTCTTGAAGTGGTACCACTACCCTGACTTGCACCAAGTCAACAATGCTGATTTCTCCACTGCTCTGTGCTCAAACAATCCCTCCTACAGAGGAGTTGGAAAATAAAGAGGACTATATCAAACCATTTATGTGTCTCAGGTTCTCCATTGTGATCATTTTCCTGCACAATGCAGGAGTGTCATCAGAGCAGTTACATTTGCAAAACACTCGCAAAGCTACTTGGACTGCACATGCAGCCCAGACAGCCAACTGAGTCCTAAGCTGCATCAAGAGAAGCGTGGTCAGCAGGGCAAGGGAGGTGATTCTACCACTTTNATGAGGACAGGCTGAGAGAGTTGGGGCTCTTCAGTCTGGAGAAGAGAAGGCTTCGAGGAGATCTTATAGTAGCCTTCCAGTATCTGAAGGGGGTCTACAGGAAGGCTGGGGAGGGATTATTTACAAGGTCCTGCAATGACAGGACAAGGGGCAATGCGTTTAAACTGGCAGAGGGGAGATTTAGACTGGATGTTAGGAGGAAGTTCTTTACAGTGAGGGTGGCGAGACACTGGAACAGGTTGCCCAGGGAGGTTGTGGATGCTGCCTCCCTGGAGGTGTTCAAGGCCAGATTGGATGAGGCCTTGAGTAACCTGTACTAGTGGGAGGTGTCCCTGCCTATGGCAGGGTGTTGGAACTAGATGATCCTTGAGGTCCCTTCCAACCTTACCATTCTATGATTCTATGATTCTATGACTATTCCCTCCTAGAAGAAGCAAAGCCAGTGGAGTGGGGATCTGATCAATGCTCAGCAAGAGCTAAAGAGTAGAGGGCAAGAGGGTGCAGTCCAAGGACAGGACAAGGGGCAATGGGTATAGACTGGAACCCAGGAGGCTCCATCTGAAGAAGAGGAGAAATTTGTTTGATGTGAGGGTGCTGGAGACCTAGAGCAGGATGCCCAGAAAGGTTGTTGAGTCTCCTTCTGTGGAAAGCTTCCAACCCCTCTATACCATTTGATTCTGGGCCAGCTGCTGTGAGTGTCCTGTTGGAGCAGGGTGGGATGGACTGGATGATCTCCAGAGGACCCTTCCAACCTCAGACATTCTGTGATTCCATGAGGTAAACTGAGGCCTGACTGAGTGCTGAGCAATGTTGCATAAAAGTAGCAGGTAACTAAGAGAGTCATTCAAATTAACGAGCCCTTTCAGGTCTACAAGTGTTGTGGTAGGCCTAAGCAGGCCAAATTAGGCTTGTACATATCCTGGTTTGCCCAGGCATGTTTTTCTGCTCTCCCTCCCTCTGTTTTGGGGAGAGCAACTGCGGGAAAAAGGACAAAGAACCTGGAGCCGCTAAGTCTGGGGTCTGTGGCCTGCCCAGCAACTGTGGTAAACAAGGTGCACACGGTTGCCTTGTGTAAGGCCCATGTTCTGCCCAAAAGAAGGTAAAGCAAGCCTATGGCTTCACCCAATATGGCCAAATCTTGGATAAATGCCATTTGATTGGCTATCCTGTGTCCAAAGGCCCATTAGTCTTGGGTTGTATGGATAAAAAGGAGAAGAGCAGGGAGCACAGCGTGCGCTTTGCCATTACAAGGTGTGTTTGCTATTGCATCCATGCCTGCTGCCATTGATCCTGGGTTGTGTGGGATCCCAGCAAAGTAGGATCAGGCTCTGATGCCTCCACGTGTTCGGTCTGCACAGCCAGCATGACACCATGCTGAGATTGCACACCGCAAGACATCCTGCCTGCACCTGAAAACCTTCTCCCCAGATGGAAGCCCTGGAGATGACATAGATCACCCAGAGAACCAGGAACAGGTCAGTGATCATCTGCGTCCTTTCTCCAGTGCCCAGAAGCCTGGGGAAACTCTAAAGCCTTTGACAGCTTCTGACAACAACCCCACCATGAACTTTGGGTACTGTCAGATAATATTTTTGTGAGTAAATATCAAAATCATTAATCATTACGTAATCATGACAATAATAATATAATCATTAATTGCCTTCTGCCATAAACAGAAAGGAGCTCCTTGTGTCCATCTAGTGAGCAAGCGGTGTATTGACTGCAAGAGGTACACTGACTGCAAAACATTCTCTTCCAGTTTAATCAAGTTCAATTAATGTATATATTTAATAGTTATTTCTAGATCCTATTATAACCTATATATTGTTTCCACAATGATGCAAGAACCTGTTATTATTATTATTTTGGTGATCAGGGTGCCACGAGTTCTGAATATTTAATATTAATAAATCATATTAATATTTTAAAAAATATAATCTCACAGTAATTAATTACCTCTTCCAATACAACAAGCCACCATGCTCCACAATAATGAGATGACAAATTGTATTTTATTGTCCATCCCAGGATCACTGTGAATGAGATCTATGTGTGTGCTGGGACTGAGATACAAGGACACTGGGTGTGGCACCATGGATAAGCAGACTGCCTTGAGTAGCCATCAATGTCTTGCATCTAGAAGCAACTGTGATGGCTTTCCAAGCTCACTTGGAGATGTAAAATACCAAATGGAATGATCTCTGTCCTTCTGCTTCACCCACTACTTCACATAAAGTTGTTTTATTTTCCCTCTGACTTTGCCTTCCTTTCTCCCTCTCTCCTGCTTTTATGATGAGGACCACTCAAAAATGAAAAGCCCAAATCCAGTGGCACTGAGAAACCCTCAGCAGGCTTGCTGATGTCACCAAGCTGTGTGGTGTGTTGGACTCACTTGAGGGCAGGGATGGCATCCAGAAGGGTCCGAACAGGTTTGAGAAGGGGCCAATACCAACTGCATGAGGTTCAACAACTCATCCGGATTTGGTCAACCCCAGGCACAAATACAGGTTGAGTGCAGAGTGGGCTGAGAGCAGCTCCAAAGTAAGAGTCTTGGGGATGTTGGGTGCTGAGAAGCTCCTCATGAACCAGCAGTGCCCTCCTCTAGCCCAGCAGGCAACTGCGTGATGGGCTGCAGCCAGAGCAGTATGGGCAGCAGGGCAGAAGAGTGGATTTTGCCTCATCTGTAAATGCTTCTCCTCTACCCAATAAGTGAAACCAGCCCCTGGTGTACCCTTGGCGTTCAAGGCTGAACAAACCCCATGAGCCTGTGGGGAGCTGTTCCCTGCAGATTAGTCCCAGTGTTTGGGACAGTCCATCAAGGAAGCTGTTCATAGCTATGGTTCAGCAGAGCATCTGAAGCTCCAAACATGACTTGACTTCTTGCTAGAACTTCTCTTTCTCTCTATAATGCCCCTGTGTCTTCAACTCTTTCATAGGACAAAACAAAGAACGAATATAGATTTTAAGGAAAGCAGATATTTATTGTGTTGCTTCTTGTGTTTGTGTGCCAATTCTTCATAGACTCAAAGAATGGTTTAGGTTGGAAGAGACCCTTTAGTCCACACCCCCTACAGTGAGCACAGACAGAATTGTAGAATGGTCTGGGTTGGAAGGGACCTCCAAAACTCACACAGTCCAACCCCCTGCACTGAGCAGGGACATCCTCCACTGGAGCAGGTTGCCCACAGCTCTGTCCAGCCTCACCATGAATATCTCCAGAGATGGGCCCCAACCACCTCTCTGGGCAACCTGTTGCAGTGTTCCAGCAGCCTCCTGGTGCAGAGCATATTCCTAACATCCAACCTTAATATCTTCTCCAGTTCAAGCCATTACCCCATCTTTAACTAGATCAGGTGGCTCACACACTAATGTTATCATCTTTATTTTCTGTTTCTCTAGTATTCTGGGATATTCTGTACACATCCAGCAGAGTACACGAATGCCACCACCTCTGTATTAGCCCTGGGTCTTGAGATTAGTAAAAAATTATGCTGTCTGCACAGGATTGATACACCATGTCCTCCCTCCCTGCACTGTGTGACAGTGGACCTTGCAAACATATCAGGTTAACATAAAGCCAAGTCTTCAGAAGGAAGACCATGGAATGCTTTCAGTTGGAAAGAACCTTTAAAGTTCATCCAGTCCAATTACCCTGCAGCCAGCAGAGGTTTCCTCAACCAGAGCAGATTGCTCAGAGCCCCAAACAACCTGACCTGCAATGGTGCCAGCCATGGGGCATCTCCCACCTCTCTGGGCAGCCTGGGCCAGGGTCTCCCCACCCTCAGTGTCAAACATTTCTCCCTTCCCTCCACTCTCATTTTCCCTCTTTCAGTTTCAAAGTATCCCCCCTTGGACTGGCACTACAGGCCCTGCTCATCACTCCATCCCCAGCTTTATAATCTCCCTTTTAAGCACTGCAAGGCATCAGAATGTCTCCCTGAAACCGTATCCTCTGCAGGCTGAACACTCCCAACTTTCCCAGCCTGGCCTCCCACCAGAGTCCTTCCAGCCCTGACAGCACTGCTGTGGTGTCCTCTGGCCCTGCTCCAGCAGGTCCCTGTCTGTGCTTTTCAGAGGACTCCAGAGCTGCCCCAGCACTGCAGGAGGGGTCTCAGTAGAGCCCAGTAGAGAGGCAGAATCACTTCCCTCCCGCTGCTGCCCACCAGCTGTTGATTTCTTGTTGGGTTTTGCAGTACGGAGGGAAGCAGTTACTGGTTCCCTGTCTTCTGTCGATGCCACTGCCAAGAGCTAGGAGTTGCCACGCTGGTGACATGGCATTGTTCAGCTGTCTGCTGAGCTGAGAATTGCTTTGTCAGCAGGTGCGAAAATCACCATACATGAGCCCAGCCGGGAAAAAAACCTCAGTTTGCTACTGGAAGGGGCTGAGGTTGGTCTCATGTCTGCAGGAATTGGAATTTCAGACTGTAGATAGTAGCATCAAAACTTCTCTTCAGCTCCTTCTTCACTGGCACAGTGTCAGGGACTGAGTTTCTGTGTGATGAGAGAGTCCCCAGTGCAGGCAGTGGATGGCAGCATCACACAGAGCTTTGGGAGAGCTGAGCTGGGTCCCTATCACACTGAGCTGTACCACACTACTGTACCTGTGCTGGAGATGCCATCCCACAGCAGGCAGAGCAGAGGCAGAGGTGGCTGAAGCAGTGGTTGCTGTGTGAGTACAGCAGGACAGGGAACACCAAGGCACAGCTGCAGAACCACACTGTGGGGCCAGCTCTGCCCATGACATCTGTGAGTAGCCCTCTCTCTGGGCCAAGGTTTCATCCCTCCTCAGGAACCCTTCAGATCTGAGTGCAGTAGGGAGTTCCCATGTCCCAAGGCTTCTCCAGGACAGAAAGAGGTTGTTTGATTCTCAACATTTTGCCAGGGGCTGCAGGACAATAAAACAACTGGGATGGACTACTTAGAAGCTCCAGCAACTGAATCAGCCTGATGATATAAACACTCCCTTCAAACATCCGTCCTGAATCAGGAATAATGTGGCCAGCAGGACCAAGGAAGTCCTTCTGCCCCTGTACTCAGCACTGTTTAGGCCACACCTTGAGTCTTGTGTCCAGTTCCGGGCCCCTCAAAGATGTTGAGGTGCTTGAATGTGTTCAGAGAAGGGCACCAATGCTGGTGAGGGGGCTGGAGCACAAATCCTACAAGGAGTGGCTGAGGGAGCTGAGGGTGTGCAACCTGGAGTAGAGGAGCCTCAGGGTAGACCTCATTGTTCTCTACAACTACCTGAAAGGAGTTCCTTGTCAGTTGGGGGTTGGTCTCTTCTCCCAGGTAAGCAGTGACAGAACAAGAGGACACAGCCTCAAGCTGTGCCAGGGTAGGTTTAGTCTGGTGCCAACAGTGAGCTGCATTGGAATGGGCTGCCCAGGGAGATGGTGGAGTCACCATCCCTGGGGGTGTTTAAAAGGAGATTGGATCAGACATTAGTGCCACGGTTTAGTCAATGAGAAGGTGTTAGGTGATAGGTTGGGCTTGATGATTTCGAAGGTCTTTTCCAACCTGGTTAATTCTGTGATTCTGTGATTAATTCTGTGATCCAAACCACAAATCTGAAGAGTTTAAATGCAACCCAGCACAGTGCCCCATGCAGCCCTCTGGTAACCACTTTCTTTTTCTGGCTTTTCAAACCAGAGTAGTGGTTCTGCCACCCAGACTGAGCACCCAGCTCTAGACAGTAGGAGCAGCACCTCTGCCTGCCTAGGAGAACCCTCCAGTGTTCCATCCTCCAGACTAGCATTTGTGGCACATCAGTGTCTTTACCACTGAAGAAAACTTTCTCCTGGATGTAATTTTCATGCCTAGTCTTTCCTGACTGCTTTTCACCAGTTGTACTCCAGCAAGGGTTTTGGTATCCCATGTGCTGAGCACACCAGAGCCAAGCATTTCCAAGTGCCAAGCTCTTTCCAGTGTAAGTTGTCCCATAACTGGCATGCCTGGGAATGTAGTTTGCTCTCTCCTGCCTCTTCCAACAGAAAATGCTTTCCGTCAGAGACCCCTCTTCCTATAGAAGTTTTGGAAAGCTGGAAGTGGTGGATCCCCAGATCTGAAGAAAGAGAAACCAACCCTGCACTCTCAGTGTTTCAGGTTACAGAACTGCACAATTATTTCAGTAAGGGCAGAGTTCTGAAGGAGATCTTGTTGATGGGGCTCCTTGGTGTCAGGTTTACTGAAGGCAGGCATGCACTCTTGGCTTCTGTTTGTGAAGTTCTTCCCATTTCATCTGTAGTTTATAAGGAAAAGTGACAACTCCGTTTTATGGTGAGTCTGCCCTGCCAGATGAACCAGGACCTGAGAGGAACATCTCCTTTTGGTGCTGCAACATGACCAAAGTTTACAGAGGTCAGCAGTGTGTCATTAGCATCTGCAAGGTGCCCCTCCCACCCTGGGTCCAAACTGCCAGATGGATGGAGCTGGACACTGAAAGCTGAAGCACTTCCAGGATTAGAAGACGACCATTTAGAACAGGGTTTCAACATCTAACCAGCTCCCTTTGGAAGTGTCATTGTCAGATTTACCTGTGAGATTCTGTTCAGATTAGGAGTCCAGGGCCAGGAAACGGCTGTGAATACGGATCCTGTGGCTGCTTGGTTAAACTCTGAATTTCCTGGCTGCACTAGCTGTCTTAGACCAGCACACCTTGGGGTTGAGCATCTGTTTTTGTATGCCAGCTCTACCCTTCTCCTGGCAAGTGTTTATTCAGCTGAGTGAAGGGTACCGGGCCTAGGTTGAGAATGTGGTGGCTTAGAGTCAAATGAGATGCCTTGAGGAGCTCCAGGCATGGATGGGTTTGTGAAATGTGTAAAGTTGGAATGATAAAAATAGCCTCTGATATGCTGACTGTGAAAACTTCCTGATGGCAGTCAAGTCACTCATTCCTTCCCTTGAATCATTCATAAAGTGCTTTTGTGTAGCTCCCTGTGGTGCACCTCTGACTAAATCTGGACTAAAAGCAGAGGAAACCACTGGCAGAGCAGATATCAACCAGTCACACCACAACAGACATCTTCCTGTCTCATCTGGAAAGTCACGATCTCAGCTGGACAGCACTCAGGACAGCAGGTATGTTTTCTGGAGTCAGATGGTGTTGGGATTCTCAACCAAAGTCCTGAGAAGTGGTTAGTGTGGCTACCATAGCCAAGCTCTTCAAACTGTACCCAAAGGCCATTGCAACCTGCTGCTGTGCTGAAGCCAAGGGCATCATATCCTACTGATATGCAAAGGCAAGAGTCTCTCAGCTCATTATGTCCATTCTCAACAGCCAAAGGTTTGCAGGGAAATGTAACTCAGTGTAGGCCCTGTGGAACTTGAAGGGTCAGATACCATGCTGGAGCATATCAGCTGCACCACAACTACTCAAGAGTCCTCAACCTCTTCTTTTCTCCTTTTCTTATTGATCCCTGTTCTGATGGATTTCCCTGATGGTCCTACCTGTGGATGTCTCCCAGCTACCTTCCTTGGATCTTCCAGTGCTATCTTCTCTTGTAGGAGTTTGGGATTCATTGCATCACCTAGTGCAGAGCTTTCTTAAAGAACCAGGAACAGATCCTGAGTCAGGAATCTTGAAGCTCTTCCTATTTTACACGGAAAAGTTAAGTGATGCAAGTGCTGGTCCAGACACAGTGTTGATGTGAACCCTTGAAGATCTGCAAAAAACGATTACTGATTTACTTGGCTAAGAATTGATGGAGTTGATTTTCAACTTCAGTGCAGCTGATGTGGTTGAGGGCAGACAGACCTCTTGATGGGGCACAAGTGGTGAAGGAGATGAGGACCTGAAGCAGTGGTATCTGAGGAGGGCCACAAAACTCATCAGGGGACTGGAACACCTCTGTTGCAAAGGCAAACTGAGAGAGCTGGGGGTGTTCAACCTGGATAAGGCTGCAGGGAGATCTAATGGTCACTTTCCAATACCTGAAGGGACTACAAGCAACCTGCAGAGGGACTGTGCCCAAAGACCTTCAAGGACAGGATGAGGGCAATGGTTTGAAATGAGAGCAGAGCAGAGCAGTTTGGGACTGGATGTGTGGAACGAGTTCTGAAGAAGGAGGCTGCTGGAACACTGCAACAGGTTGCCCAGGGAGGTGGTTGAGGCCCCATGCCTGGAGATATTGAAGGTGAGACTGAACAGGGCTGTGGGCAACCTGTGATGGATGTCCCTGCTGAGTGTAGGGGCTTGGACTGGATGAGCTTTGGAGGTCCCTTCCAACCCAGACCATTCTCTGATTCTATGTAAGGCTGTATCAGAAAGAGGTAGGTGTGGACCGTTCACTGCTGCCATGAACAAATACCAGACTGAGGGAGATGAGGTTGTGCAGCCTGCAGAGGCGAAGGCTACAGGGGGACCACAGAGCTGCCTGCCAGTGCCTGAAGGGATCCTGCAGGAAGGTTGCAGAGAGACTTTGGCTGAAGGTGTCTGGAGACAGACCAAGGGGGAATGGTTTGGAGCTGAGGCAGAGCAGGGTTAGACTATAGTCTGAGGGCGGTGAGAGTGTGGAATAGGCTGCCCAGGGAGGCTGTGTATGCCTCCTCCCTGGGGGTGTTCAAGGCCAGGAAGGACAAGGCCTTGGGCAACCAAGTCTAATTGAGAGGTGTCCCTGCCCATAGCAGGGGATTGGAGTAGGTGATCTCTAAGGTCACTTCTAGTACGAACCATTCTGTGGTTCTTAATCTAATAACTCTGGGGGTTTTTTGGTTGTTGTTGTGGGGTTTTTTTGTTTGTTTGTTTGTTTGTTTTCTGTAAGAAACCAAAGGAGTAAAATTTTCTCTTTCTCTCTCTTTTTTTTTAAATTTTTTAAAGATTTAATTATTCCTTGACTGCCTTCCCTCCGATAGAATCAGTGAGCTACATGGGTAAATAATTTCAGCAGTTCTCATCTCAGGAGAGAGAAGTACCATGTCTAGTTCAGAACAAAAAGGGTAGAGCTGAGAAATGTTACTGAAGAGATATTTAAAGGTGTAACAATTATCAATCTACAGGTTGTGAGAGGTTTTCCCAACCTCATCCCCATGCCACAGTACAGAGATCAGAGTAGGAAGTGTCTGAATGCCCACTGCTCATCACAATAACTCCAGCAAAGTAACCTGCTGGGAGTAATGGGATGAAAATGAGAGAGAGGATAGCTCAGCTGACTGTCAGAGAAACTCTCCCCAGAGATCAATTTTGCAGGGGAAGGACTTTTGGGAGGGAGATGATTGAAACCTCAGCTCCTCAGATATGATCTGGGAAAACAGTAAAGTCTTCATGGCAATGACCAAGCTTAAAAATTCAGGGAAGTTTATTTTGGATGGAATTTTCTTGTTATAAGCACAGAATTAAAAAAATGTAACTAAAAACCCACAACAAAACCAAACATAACAAGGGCAAGGGGTAGGTTAGAGACGGAGCTGTTGGAAAGCAGGACAAAGGTGTGCTAGTGGGCGGAAGGATGTCCATGAGGCACAATGTACCCTGGTGGCCATGAAGCCAAAGGGCATAGAAACATAGAATGGTAAGGTTGGAAGTGACCTCAAAGATATCTATTTCCAACGCGCTGCCATAGGCAGGGACACCTCCCACTAGTACAGGTTACTCAAGGCCTTGTCTAACCTGACTTTGAACACCTCCAGGGAGGGAGCAGCCACAACCTCCCTGGACAACCTGTTCCAGTGTCTCACCACCCTCACCGGAAAGAACTTCCTCCTAACATCCAGTCTAAATCTCCCCTCTGCCAGTTTAAACCCATTGCCCCTTGTCCTGTCATTACAAAACCTTGTAAATAATCCCTCCCCAGCCTTCCTGTAGCCCCCCTTCAGATACTGGAAGGCTACTATAAGACCTCCTCGAAGCCTTCTCTTCTCCATGCTGAAGAGCCCCAACTCTCTCAATCTGTCCTCATAGGAGAGCTGCTCCAGCTGCTCCAGATCATCTTTGTGGCCCTCCTCTGGACCCGCTCCAACACTTCCATGTCCTTCCTGTGCTGAGGGTTCCAGAACTGCACACAGTACTCCAGGTGGGGTCTAACGAGAGCAGAGTAAAGGGGTAGAATCACCTCCCTTGCCCTGCTGGCCACACTTCTCTTGCTGCAACCCAGGACTCAGTTGGCTGCCTGGGCTGGATGCACACACTGCAGGCTCATGTTGAGCTTTTCATCAACCCAGACCCCCAGGTCCTTTTCCTCAGGGCTGCTCTCCAACCATTCAGCACCCAACCTGTATTTGTGCTTGGGATTATGCCAACCCAGGTGCAGGACTTTACACTTGGTCTTGTTGAATCTCATAAGGTAGGCTTGGACCTACCTCTCCAGCCTGTCTGGGTCCCTCTGGATGGCATCCCTACCCTCTACCAAGCCGACTGTGCCACACAACTTGGTGTTATCTGCAAACGTGCTGAGAGTGCACTGATTCCTGTGTCCATGTCACTGACAAAGATGTTTAACAGCACTGACCCTTGAGGGACACCACTTGTCACTGGTCTGCAGGTGGATGTTGTGCATCCTGAATTGGATTAGAAAGTCTGGGGTCGGTAGATCAGAGAGGTTCTTCTGCCCCTCTGTTCTGCCCTGATGAGGCAACAGTTGCAATCTTGTGTCCAGTTCTGTGATCCTGAGCTCAAGAAGGAGCTCAGGGCTCAAGAAGGAACTCAGGGAAGTGCTACAGAGAGCCCAGCCCAGAGCCCCCAAGCTGTTGAAGGCAATGAACATCTCCTGTGGGGCCAGGCTGAGGGAACTGGGGCTGGGAGCTTGGAGCAGAGGAGCCTGAGAGTTGCCCTCAGTGCTGTGCTAAAGATGTGCAGGGCTATGTTGAGGGGACATAGCCAGGCTCTGCCCAGGAATGGCCAAGGGCAGCGCAAGGGCATTGGGTGCCAGCTGGAGCAGAGAAGGTGGCATGGGAAGAGGAGGGGAAAGTTTGTCCCTGTGGGGTGCTAGAGGCCTCGAACAGGTTGTCCAGAGAGCTTGCAGAGTATTCTGCTCTGGAGCCTTTCCAACTCCCGTTGGATGTGTTCCTGTGTGCCCTGCTCTTGGCCTGGATGGTGGGTGTAGGTCTTTCTGGTTTGATGTTGGGCAATTTTTTGCTGAAAAGATACAGTTTAATTAAATAATTAATTCAATCTTTTCTTACCTTTCCCTAGCACAGACACAAAAAACTAGAAACAGAAAAATTAGGTATTGATTGCAAAGTACTGAAGTTTCTGACTGGAGAGGTGAACATGACAGGACAGACCATAAAATGGCAGCAATGGATAATATCATTTCATTGGAGCATTGAAAATTTTATGTCTGGGAGCGCAGCTTCTGTCTGCCTCTTTGCTGCTTCTGCTGCTCTCTTTGTCTGCTGCTGTTTTGGTGCTGCTTGCTGCTTCGTTGCCACTTTGTTCCAGCCTCACCTCCTCTAAGGTTCTGGAAAAGTTTGTTTATACTGTTATATTTAGTTTAACTGCTAAAATGCAGTTTCATTTTTCTGACTTTCCAAATTCTGAGTTGCAGTGAATTTACTCTCTCTATGTCATGGTAGGCCTAAGCAGGCCAAATTAGGTTTGTACATATCCTGGTTTGCCCAGGCATGTTTTTCTGCTCTCCCTCCCTCTGTTTTGGGGAGAGCAACTGCGGGAAAAAGGACAAAGAACCTGAAACCACTAAGTCTGGGGTCTGTGGCCTGCCCAGCAACTGTGGTAAACAAGGTGCACACGGTTGCCTTATGCAAGGCCCGTGTTCTGCCCAAAATAGGGTAAAGCAAATCTATGACTTCACCCAATATGGCCAAATCTTGGATAAATGCCATTTGATTGGCTGTCCTGTGTCCAAAGACCCATTAGTCTTGGGTTGTATGGATAAAAAGGAGAAGAGCAGGGAGCACAGCGTGCGCTTTGCCATTACAAGGTGTGTTTGCTATTGCATCCATGCCTGCTGCCATTGATCCTGAGTTGTGTGGGATCCCAGCAAAGTAGGATCAGGCTCTGATGCCTCCACGTGTTTGGTCTGCACAACCAGCATGACACCGTGATGAGACTGCACACCGCAAGACATCCTGCCTGCACCTGAAAGCCTTCTCCCCAGATGGAAGCCCTGGAGATGACATAGATCACCCAGAGAACCAGGAACAGGTTAGTGATTTCTGTGGAAATTCGAAAGCCTCTGACAGCTACTGGCAGCAACCCCGCTATGAGCCTTGGGTACTGTCAGATAATATTTTTGTGAGTAAATACCAAAAGCCTCTTGGAATCATTAATTGCCTTCTGCCATAAGCAGAAAGGAGCTCCTTGTGTCCATCTAGTGAGCAAGTTGTGTATTGACCGCAAGCGGAGCACTGACCGCAAAACCTTCTCTTCCAGTTTAATCAAGTTCAATTAAAAAATATTTATTAGTTATTTCTAGATCCTGTTATAACCTGTATATAGTTTCCACAATGATGCAAGAACATGTTATTATTATTATTTTGGTGATTAGGGTGCCATGAGTTCTGAATATTTAATATTAATAAACTATATCAATATTTTAAAAAATATAATCTTGCAGTAATTAATTACCCCCTTCCTCTAGAGCAGGTCTACAATAAGTTATTGGGGGAGGGATCCACTCTGACCCATCACATGGCTACATAGAGCACTTGTGGTGTGTGTAAAGGGCTGTGTTCCCATCTATTCTGCCCCATTGAGGCCACATCTGGAGTCCTGGGTCCAGCTCTGGGCTCCCCCATTCAATACAGGGAGCTGCTGGAGAGAGTCCAGGGGAGACTACAAAGCTGCTGAGGGACCTGCAGCAGTTCTGTGAGAAGGAAAGGCTGTGAACCGTGGGGTTGTTTAACTGAGAGGTGACTTTATCAGTGCTCATCTATATCTCAAATAAACCCAAACCAAACAAAAAACAAAACCATAAGCTCCAGACAGCTAAAGAAAAGCAAAAAGGACAAAGGAAGGCAGAATCAAACTCCTGAGATGGCCTGCTCTGCTGGGCAGATGCCGTCAAGTGGAGCAGCACAGGATGAGTCAGCCAACAGCAGCAGGCAGAATTTGAGATGTTTTATAATCCACTGGCAAAAACATGGCAACCTTAGTGGGAATGATTCTTCTCCATAGTGTCACTTTGATGACCAGTGTCAGTCAAACAAGAGAGATTTAGTAATGTCTCTGAAAATTCCAGGTCCAGTCTCCATGGCTTGAAGCTGGGAATGGCAGCTCCGTGTGTCTGGTGATTCATCCGCTGGTGCTGGCTGCATGGGAGAGCTGGAGAGAGTTGTCTTGTCTTCCACCCAGCTCACCAAACTCAAAGTAAACCTCTTGGCTTAGACCTCCCTGCCATCCTCCATGAACAACCGCATGCTCCTCACTGCTCCAAAGAGAGATTTCTCCTAAATTTTATTTCTAGCGTTTGCAGACTGAGCTCCCTCCCAAGCCAAGCAGGCAGTGATTGAGCTGGGGTTTATTGCTTCGACAGCCCAAATTACAGCCTTTATCACCATCTACAACCTGCAATTATCCTCAGCTTGCATATTTCACTCTTTATTGAGATGCTCTGTGCTGCTGGAAGATGATTGAGCTTTGGCCTGGCAAGGCAGTGGCACCTTGCCCAGTCACAGAGGCAAAGCCAGAGAGCAGAGCACAGCCTCAGCTCCAGTCCCAGCTCTCCCTTCTGAAGGTGCAGCTGCAGGCCTGCTCACCAGCACTCAGACACTGAGAGCATAGCCTCAGTGATACACCTCAGCTCTCCCTCCCAGGACCAGATCATCCTGATTTCTTCTGCCTTATTGTGCTCTCCTGCAGGCTGGGGATCACCCCCATTGCACTGCTCTTTCATCCAGCCTGGCAGCTTTTTCTCTACTGTGTGTCAAGGGTCAGAGCTGGACTGGTCACCATGAGAGTGCCAGAGGTTCTCTAAGAAACTCTCTGACTTCCTAAAGGGAACAGAAGGAGCAGTCCCAGACTGATGAGGTGGGAAAGAAACTAACCCAGTTGGGATGGAGAGAACAATGCCATGAAATACACAGAGACACAAACCAGTATGGAACCCAACCCCTGATGGCAACATTGGCACCACTGCTGCTTGGTGCAGGCACTGGGCAAGTTCCAGACTGGACTCAAAACAGGATGATAACTGGGGTCAGGAGTCAGATTCTGGAACTGAATTCAGGAACATAGGGATGGGGCTGGAAGGCAGAAGGAACAGAGTCCTACTGGGACATGGGCCAGGGAAGAAGCAGCTTGACCCTGGGGATCCCTCAGCTTACTCCTGAAGATGCCTTCCATGGGCTACAATCCCTTGGTGAGAAGTTGAGGGTCTCCTGTCCTGTGACCTACTCCTGGTGTGCCCAGGGGCTAGTCTCAGGCAGAGACTTTCTGCAACCCAGGCCTTGGCAGGAGCTGTCCCCATCAGCTTCTCCCTGCTAGAGCAAGCCCCTGGCTGTGTCAAGCTGCCCTGAGCTGAAGAAAGTGCCTCAGTGAGCAGAGGTTGAGCTGGGCAGGGACAGCACTGAGCAGAACCAGCTCTGCTCTGGCTTTCAGCAGGGTGCCATAGGGTTTGATTTCTCCTTCCCTCAAGAGAAACTTTCCAAACTACCTGCCTGGATCCCTCTGCCAGACTGAGGTTCTCTAGCTGGTGCTTCTGGGATGTTCCCTCTGTTCTAGGCAGTGATTTCATTCCAACAAAGTTTCACATGGCTGAGAGCAGCCCAGTTGTGTTTTCTGTGAACCAACAGTAAATGAACTGTGCAGATGCGGAAACTCCCTCTGCACCCTCTGCATGTCTCCATCCAGCTGCAGAGCAAGGAGGCCTGAGGTCCCACATCTTGGAGAAGCATTGGATGCACCATTTCTGGATTTAGGTTTTTTGGTGTGGAATGTGAGACTCTTCCCACTACAGGTGTCTGCCTGAGCCTCCTCTGAAACATCTGAGGCAGAAATGGGGCTGCTCTGAGAACAACAATATGACATTGCTGAAAGTCTTGAGTCTACTCAGAGAGCAAAATGTGCTCCCAGTCAAGTGTGATGGGACCAAAGTCCAAAATAGAAGCAAAGATTGTGGTGTAAGGGGAAGGTAGAGATGGTTGCATCTCTGAGGATTGCCTCTGGAATGAACCATTCCCAGTACTGATATCTTTGTGATTTCAGGAAGTTTGTGTCTTACAGCTCTGCCCCAAGGTGTCCCTGGGAATGAACTGAGCATTGCCTACAAGGAAGGGCTGAGGGAGCTGGAGGTGCTGAGGCTGCAGAAGAGGAGGTTGAGGGCAGAGCTCCTTGCTCTCTGCAGCTGCCTGCAGGGAGGTGGCAACCTCTGCTGCTTAGTGGCAAGGCACAGGAGCAGAGGCAGTGGTTCCAAGCTGCCCCAGGGCAGGCTCAGGCTGCAGCTCAGCAACTCTTTCTGCCCTGGAAGGGTTTTCAAAGCTTGGCACAGGCTACCCAGGGCAGTGCTGTAGTCCCCATCCCTAGTGGGCTTCCAGTAGCTGTGGCCCTGGTGCTGAGGGGCAGGGTTCAGTTGTGCCTCTGCAGGGCTGGGTACAGGGCTGGGTTGGCTGAACTGGGAGGGCTCTGCCAACTGGATATGTTCTGCAAGTCTGTGACTGAACCAGTTGGTCTTGGCCTTAATTTCTCTACCTGCCCCATCAGGGAATACCCATTGAGAGGAAGGGACAACTGCCTGGTGCCAGTACCAGTGACAGTAGTTTCCAAGTGGATATATTCTGTGATATTCTCTGATTCTGTGCTGAGGCATTCAGCCCTGCAGGATGAGTGGGCAGCCCCTGTGGCATCCTCTAGTGACCAGATGATGCTATACTGGGAGACAAATCCCTTCTCTGCCACTCACCTTGGTGACCAGCACATCCAAATCCAGGTTGGATTCTGTGCTTCTTGTTGTGTTGTTTCTGCTGTCACATGGCTCTCTCAGCTGCCCCCACACCTCTTTTTTTTTTTTTTTCAACTGTTCAGGAAGGGTTTCCAGCTAACACAACTCCTTACAGTGACACAAAAGGTACACTTGAGTCCTGTCCTCTGCTACCAGGTGGTCCAGGGAAACAAGTCTACTTTTCTTGACAGACCCATTAGTGGTATTTGTTTCTACTGGGGCTACATTTATACCTAATAGTAACACTTTTGGGCTCTGGGGAAGTTTCTAAATGGAAAAAGCAAAGTGACCTGATGGGCTGTGTCCATGATATGCAGTCACAGCTTAGATGAGAGAGATTTGGTGTTGCAACAAACCTCTCAGAGTTGTTCTGTTCTGGTCTGCAGTTCACAACCAGCTCTGTGTCTGTGCCCAGGCTGCTAAAAGTGAAGGGACAAATTGGTTCTAAATGATAGATGTTAGGAGGAAGTTCTTTACAGTGAGGGTGGTGAGGCACTGGAACAGGTTGCCCAGGGAGGTCGTGTATGCTCCCTCCCTTGAGGTGTTCAAGGCCAGATTGGATGAGGCCTTGAGTAACCTGTACTAGTGGGAGGTGTCCCTGCCTATGGCAGGGGGCTGGAACTAGATGATCCTTGAGGTCCCTTCCAACCTTACCATTCTATGATTCTATGATAAATTCTTTTCTGCCTTCAACTGGCAGTCGGAGTGTTCTCTCCAACTGAAATCCACTTCCTGCTTGACTCAAAGCATTTGCTGCAGGGGTTGACATCTTGCTGTGTTTCTCTACCTGAACCACGTTTGGGTATGACATGCTGACTGTTCCCTTTAGAATCAAAGAATCACGGAGTCTTATTGGTTAGAAGAGACCTTCAAGATCACCCAGTCCAACCCTTAGCCCATCACTACTTTGTTAACCACCATGTTAACTATGGCACTCAGCACCACATCTCTATAGCTTTTAAATTCCTCCAGGGATGGGGACTCCACTAGTGTCCTCAGTAGTCTGTTCCAGGGCTTGACAACCATTTTAGGAAAGTAAATGTTCCTCTTGTCCAAACTAAACCTTTCTAACACAACTTGATGCTGTTTCCTCTTGTCCTACCTGTCTTGCCTTGGAAGAACTGCAGCCTTCTCTCAGGGAGCAGTGGAGAACCAGCAATTCTCTCAGCCTCCTCTTCTCCAAACTGTGCATCCCCAGCTCCCTCAGCTGCTCTTCCCCAGCCCTTTTCTCCAGACCCTCCCCCAGCTTTGTTGCCCTTCTCTGGACCTACTCCAGTCCCCCAGTTTCGTTTCTGGAGAGAGGGCCACGAAACTGAGCTCAGTATTTGAGGTGCAACCTCACCAGTGCTGAGAAAAGGGGGACAATCACTTCCCTAAGCTATTGCTGACCCAGGCCAGAATGCTGTTGACCTTCTTGGCCACCTGTGCACACTGTTGTCTCATATTCAGTCCCTGTCAACCACCACCCAGAGGTCTTTCTCCTCTGGGCAATTTGCAACTACTCGTCGAGCATCCACAGGATTTGTTTGTCACCAAAGTGCAGGACCTGGTGCTTGGCCTTGTTGAATCCCAACCCCGCTGCCTCCAGCCATTAACCCAGCATGTTTAGGCCCCTCTAGAGCCTCCCTTTGAGCAGATTGATACAAGCACTTATGTTGGTGTAATTTGCAAACTTACTGAGGGTCTCCTGAATCCCTTCACCCAGACTGTTGATAAAGATGTTAAACAGAACTGTTCTGACACCGAGCCCTGGGGAACACCACCTGTGACTGGCCACCAACTGCAGTTATTCCCCGCACTCTCTGGACCTGGCCATCAGGCATTGTTTCAGCCAGAGAAATGTCCACCCAGCCAAACCATGACCAGCCAACTTCTCCAGGAGGAAACTGGGAGATGGCATCAAAGTCTTTATTAAATCCAGGATAGTTGTACAAAGAAATACTTAATTTGGGGACCAGGATGACTCTGTGCCCTAGAGATTGCAGAATCACAGAATGTTAGGGGTTAGAAGGGACATCAAAAAAATCATCTGGTCTAAACCCCCTGCCAAAGCAGGGTCACACAGGAACACATCCATGTGAGGTTGGAAGCTCTTCAGAGGAGGAGACTCCACACGACTCTGGGCAGCCTGCTGCAGATCTCTAGTGCCCTCACAGCAAAGAAGTTTTTCCTTATGTTGAGGTGGAACCTCCTGAATTCTATTTTTGCACCTGTCATTATTTTTTCCATATGATATCACTGTACAGTTCCAGTGAGCAAAACAAAGTTGAAGAGATTCACCATGAAACATTTGGGACATTGTCCCTCCTGTGTAGGCTAAGCAGTGAGGATGCAGATCCAGCCCCAGGCTATGCTAGTGCTGGATGTGTAAAAAGATGTTTTAAGTTTGGTTTCCAAGCTGCAGGTGCATCCTCCTCAAAATGGTTCAAATAGGAACAGAACAGTTTTGGGTTTAATCACTGAGTTGGAATTTTCAGTTTTCTTTTTGGCAAGAAAATTTGAAAAAACAAACAAAACCCCTGCCCAACCAACCAGTCAAATCTGTTTGAGTCTGGATCAAGTTGATTTTCTTTTTTCACTTTTTAACTTGGTGGTTGAACTGAAAAATCAATTTTTCACCTAGGCTTGCTCTGAACACATGTTCAGGAGCAGAAACCATTTGGTTTAGTCAATATCAGGTGCTCAGCCACTTGAGTAAACAAATGCTGGGATACCAGGTTGCCCCACTGCCTCTCCTGACTCTTCTCTTGCCTGCTGCAACCCAACCAGGGTTGCAGAGAGAGACTCAAAAGTGTTTTGCTTTCTCAATTGCCAGGAAATAAACAACACCGATAAGAACTCAATATGAGTGGTAATCAAGGTGCAACTTTATTTGAGTATCAGACATTTTTATAATGTCCCATAACTGTATGCACAGCTGTCAGCATGCGATTGTCTCAAGCCTAATAAGTCACATTTGCATGCTCCTCCTACTTACGGTTACAAGCTTTAGCTGCTAGCAGTTATTTACGGAGAACTCAAGGACGACCTGTCCCTGAATTCTTTAGCACTCTTCATGCCACAGTTCTTATCAAGTTGCAGCCCTTTCTATCCCACAGCACTGTATCTCGCACCCTCACAGCCAGGGTTGTACAGATGTTCTTGAAAACTATGTCCCTTATCTCTAACAGCATCTGCAACACTCAATGGCATGCTACAGCTGTGCCCACTGAGCTAATCTGGTTGGCAAAACCAAGTGGAGCCTTGGGTTTGATCCTGGTGGCTGCTGTTGGTGCTTTTCCAGCCTGTGTTTTACCACTGACAGAAGTTTCTTTGGAAAAGATCATGAGGTCCACTTGAGAAGCACTCAGATCATTTCTACCTCATCTCGGAATGGTCTGTGGAGGAGATAGTCAGCATGGAGTGCTATTGACTGTGGGGCTGTGTCATAACAAGAATCCAAACAGTAAAATAACTTAATCAGTGGCACATTTCCAAACCAACAGCTCTTCTCTGCATGTTTGGGGCAGTCCTCATTCTACTGTCTCTCCTCTGTGTACTAGCAGTGGTAGAAACATGCAGATGTGTGTTTGGCAGCTGGCATGGTTCTAAACCTTTAACTCTCCAGGATGTGAACATCTACTCTTGAAACTGCCTGTGCCATGTTGCTGCCATGGTTGTGGGGTTTGCTTCAGTTCCTAATCACAGTGGAGAACTCTGGCAAAGGAAGTATTATTCCCATCCATTTCATCTTGAGAGATATAATGAACGCAGAGGAGACTCAAACCTGGCAATGTTGGCGGTTATCTATCATCTTTCAGGTGTTTTCTAAGAAGGAGGTGATCTGGACCAACAAATCCTATGGGAGCTTCTGGTCCCTTTCTGTGTTTGTGGTAGACAGTTTGGGTCTCCAGGAGCTGGAATCCAAGATCTCAAAGGTGTCTTCCCACCAGAACAGTTGTTAAATTCTCCTTAACACTACCTTCTTCCCTGCTGGGTAGCAAATGATGAGTCCACCACATCCTCATCAGCTAATGCTGATCTAGAGGGGAACCCTCCCCAGGCCCGGCCAGGGCTCAGTATCTTGACCAAAGTCCATCTCTAGTGCTCAAACCACAGATGAATCTGACGGCTCCCCTACACTTGAGGGAAGGGTTGGTCTTGTTCCCCCCTGCCCAGGAGGCTGGTCTAGGTGGGCATGGTGCAGCTGACCCTGTCAATTTTGGGATGAAATTCCTACAGGAACATCACTGCTACACCAATTTAGAGGAAGAGTTAGTCCTGAGCATCAGTGAGTCACAGCTCTATCCTACACTGGCTAGAGAAGGAAAGCTCTGACCTTCTGCCAACCTACCAGCTACCTCCAAGGCAAGGAAGTTGTCTGAGCTACACAACTACAGCCAGAAGCACAGCATCTCTGTTCTCCCAGCCTCTCTTCTGCACCCCCACTGGAGTGTTCAACATTGAGAGATGCTGCTGAGTTAGGAGTGGTGGTCAGTTTCTGCTCCAGACACAGATGTTAGCACTTTCCCAGTGCTTCTGCTGTGCAAGGCTTCTGGTGAGGAGCCGAGAGCAAATCCATCAGGTGGCAACTGCAGAAGAGGCTGGCAGGTAGCTCTAAAAAGGAGATAGAGCATCCTAGCTGCAGACTGCAATTTCTGCCTCCTCCTTTGACCTTCTTTAACCCTGTCCCAGCTCAATGCTTCTTGGGCTTTAACCAAAATGAAAAGTCTGGCTCATAAAACAGGTGGAAAGAAAAACTGTCAGGAAAATAATAAAAACATCAAGAGGTAAGAGCAGGTCTGAGCCAGCCAGGTAAGCACACAGGGGCTGGGCCAACATCCCTGGGCACTGCCTGCTATTAAAACTGTCCATCTCCACAAGAGATGCTTGGAGTCCTGTCTCAGGGGATCTCCAAGGGATGGTTGAGGGTTTGTTTCTCCATTTTCTTCTAATGGCTGCTGGAGGTGACTGTGCAAGTGAGAAATGAAACCTAGGCTCCTGCAGCTCTGGTAGGGAGAATTCAGCATGTGTGTGGTCACACAGCACTGACTGGGATGGGGAGGTGCAATGGTCACAGCAGAGGGAAGCTCTCCTTTCTTACTACATCTTGTTCAGGTTTTGTGGCTATCTTAGGACCCCAAACTGGATTCAAAACCCTTGACAGGAGTAGTCTGTCCTGGCTCCAGAGGAGTTCAGTGCCATAGCCTCCTCTACCTCCCCTCCTTTGTCTGCAGATCCAGTAAAAGGCCAAGAGGATGATTATGGGATAGCAGCATCTTTCATTCAAAGAGAGGGAGATGGGGAAAAAAAAGGGAGATGGGACTGTTCAGACCGCAGAAGATCTCAGTGGGGGGAACTTTATCACTGTGCATAAATAGCTGACAGGAGGGTGCAAGGAAATCAGGGCCAGGTTCTTCACAGCGTTTCCCAGTGGCAAGACCAGAGTCAATGCCCCAAAACTGAAGTACAGGAAATTCCACTTAGACCTAAGGAAGGAGCTTTTGGTTTTGAGGGTCATCAAGAACTAGAAGAGGTTGTCCAGAAATGCTCTGAAGTCTCCATCATTGCAGATGCTCAAAATTCTATTGGACATGGTCCTGGACCATCTGGACTGCATAATCCTTCTTGAACAGTGGAGTTGGACTACGTGGTGTCCAGAGCTGTGTTCAACTTCAGCAGCTCTGTAGTTCTGTAAGATGAGGAACAACCAATTGGAAATGAGGAGGTCATGTTGTATGTTGAGCAACATTTAGAAAACCACTTTTTACCTTAGTCCTTCATCATTTTTCTTTCCACTAGATGCTACTCAGGAGGTGTAAACTGCAGTATATTATTTCAAATGAATCATAGAATCATAGAATGGTAAGGTTGGAAGGGACCTCAAGGATCATCTAGTTCCAACCCCCTGCCATTAGCAGGGACACCTCCCACTAGTACAGGTTACTCAAGGCCTCATCCAATCTGGCCTTGAACACCTCCAGGGAGGGAGCAGCCACAACCTCCCTGGGCAACCTGTTCCAGTGTCTCACCACCCTCACAGTAAAGAACTTCCTCCTAACATCCAGTCTAAATCTCCCCTCTGCCAGTTCAAACCCATTGCCCCTTGTCCTGTCGTTGCAAGACCTTGTAAATAATCCCTCCCCAACCTTCTTGTAGGTCCCCTTCAGATACTGGAAGGCTACTATCAGGTCCCCTCGAAGCCTTCTCTTCTCCAGGCTGAAGAGTCCCAACTCTCTCAGTCTGTCCTCATAGGAGAGCTGCTCCAGCCCTCTGATCATCTTTGTGGCCCTCCTCTGGACCTGCTCTGGACCTGCTCCAACACTTCCATGTCCTTCCTGTGCTGAGGGTTCCAGAACTGCACACAGTACTGAATGATCCATATCCATCACCTTCAGTGCATGCTGGAGCTCTGATGCTATTTTTAAAGAATTTGTAGAACACTCTTTACCTGCATGAACCAGATTAGCATTAATTCACAGGCCAACCTGAACAGAATCAATATTTCATAGATTTCTGCAGCCTGTTCGGGTTTCGTTATTCAAAGGAAATGTTTCCCCATTGCTATCTGGATGCACATCTGCCTTCTACTGTGAGAAGTGTCTGAAGCATCAACCTGAGATGTTTCCACACACAAGACTACTAGACTACAACCACACAAGCATACTGCGCTGAGCCTTCCTGCAAACAAGGGAATCAGAGAATCACTGAGCACATTGTCTAACTCTGCCATGTCCAAAACATGTCCCTCAGCCTCCTGCAAACACCTCCAGGGATGAAGATTTCACCACTGCACTATGGAGTCTGGTCCAGTCTTTGAGAATCCTTTCAGTCAAGAAGTTTGTTCTCATGTCCAGCCTGAACCTCTCCTGGTGCAACTTGAGGCCATTTCCTCTTGTCCTATCACCTATTTCTTGGGAGAAGAGACCAACCCCACCCTGCTCCAGTCTCCTCTAAGGGAGCTGTAGAGAGCAATGAGGTCTCCCTTCAGCCTCCTCCTCACCAGGCTGAACACCCTCAGCTCTCAGCTGCTCCTTACAACAGTTGTGCCCTAGATCCTTCATGAGTTTCATTTCCCATCTTTGGATCCACTCCAGGACCTCAGTGTGTTTCTTGTAGTGAGGAGCCCAAAAGAGTCTACATGTAAGCAATAAAATCAACTTAAAGTTTCCTTAATTTAAAAAAAAAAAAACTAAAAAGCCTCTGCCATCATCTCAAGGTGCAATGGGATGAAATTTCTTTGCTTCATACCCACTTTTCCAGTCCCTGTGTTTTTAACAACATTTGGGTTTGTATTATTGTCCAATAATACATTGGACTTTTTTTTTCCCTTTAGCTTGCACTTCAATGGCTGTGATGCCTCATCAATAAACACAAGATGAGGCACCTTTAATTACCTCTGTCATTAAAAAAACACCTTTAGACGTTTTGAGAAGTAGATAAATAAATGTGGACACATTGCCATAGGATGCAGAAAGTGTCTGCACCACCAGCTGTACTGCTCCTGGAAAACACAAAACATTGGATGTGGAAGGTCCTCCCCCAAGTCCCACAGTAAGTGAATGGAGTTGAACCTGGCTGCTGCCAGTGACTAGTGGTGTCCCCAGGGGTCAGCACTGGACCCTGTCCTCTTTAATATCTTTATCAATGCTCTGGGTGAGGTCATTGAGGCACTCTCGGTAAAGTTTGCAGATGGCACCAAGCTGTGTGGTTGTGCCCATTTGTTAGAGGTTAGGGAAGCTCTACAGGGGGGGATCTGGGCAGGTGAGAGCCAAGGGCCAAGGCTCATTGTGTGACGTTCAGCAAGGCCAAGGGCCAGGACCTGCACCTGGGGCATGACAATCCCATGGGGAGCTACAGACCTGGGGATGCGCAGTTGGAAAGCTGCAGCTTGGAGAGGGACTTGGTGGTGTTGGTTGAGAGTGAGTGACTGTGAGGCAGCAGTGCCCAGGTGTGCAAACAGGCCAATGGCATCCTGGTTGGTGTTAGCAAGAGGGTGGGTAACAGGGACAGGAGGGAATCAACCCCTGTGCTCAGCACTGCTGATGTACCCTTCAAGTGTTGGCCCAGGCCCCTGACTGCAGGAAGGAAATTGAGGGGCTGCAGCCTGTCCAGAGCAGGGCAGTGAGGCTGGAGAAAGGCCTGGAGCAGCTGGGTGTGAGGAGGAGCTGAGGGTGTTGAGACTGCAGAAGCGGAGGCTGAGGAGAGAGCTCCTTGCTCTCTGCACCTGCAGCTGTGGCAAGGCACAGGAGCAGAGGCAATGGTTGCAAGATGCCCCAGGGCAGGATCAGGCTGCAACTCAGCAACTCTTTCTGCCCTGAAGGGTTCTGAGGTCTTGGCACAGGATGACCAGGGCAGTGCTTCAGTCCACATCCCTGGAGGGCTTCCAGCAGCTGTGACCCTGGTGCTGAGGGGCAGGGTTCAGTGCAGGGTTCACCCCTGCAGTTCTGGGTACAGGGCTGGTCTGGCTGAGCTTGGAGAGTTCTTTCCAGCAGATGTATTCTGTGACTTTTTGATTCTGTAATCTCATACTGGCAAATAATTTAATGATCCCTTTAGATGCACAGTATAGAGGAGAAAAAGCTTCTGAGGATACACCACAATATTTCTGTGTGCTGAAGTTTGCCAAAAAGAGAGATCTGTGTTGTACTGCAACTGTTTTCATCAACTGAGTGACTGAAATTCTTTATGGATGATTTGGGAGATGAAATTATGACATAGCTATGGCTCACTCTGTTATGTTGTGCAGTACAGATGCGCACTTGTTCTCATTTCCTGTTAATTTACAGTCAAGGTTATCTACTAAAATCAGCATAAGGAGGGAATATGCAAACAATGCTATCAAAGCTCAAAATATTTGCCTGTTTCTATTCTTCAGTAAGCACCTTGCCTCTGCTCTTGAAAACAATCAAACTGGTGATAAATAAGTTGGAAAGCCATCAACAGATTTCGTTGTCATACAACCTGGACAGGCTGAAAGGGTTGGTTGGAGGGGAACCTCATGAAGCTTGGTAAGGGCAAGTGTAAGGTCCTACATCAGCACAGTTGAGGGGCACCTGTTGCAAAGCAATTCTGTGGGGAAGGACTTGGGAGTGCTGATTGACAAGTTACCCATGAGCCAGGAATGTGACCCTGTGGTTAAGAAAGCCAAAGGTGTCCTGGGGTGCACTCAGAAGAGTGTGGCCAGCAGAGCAGGGGAGGTTCTCCTCCCCCTCTACTCTGCCCTACTGAGGCCACAGCTGGAGGACTGGACCCAGTTCTGGGCTCCCCAATTCAAGACAGGCAGAAAACTACTGGAGAGGCTACAGTGGAGGCTACACAACTGCTGATGGGCCTGCAGCAGCTCTGTGAGGAGCAAAGGCTGAGAGCCCTGGGGCTGAGAGCATGCAGAAGAGTAGCCCCAGAGTGGAGCTGAGTGATAATCAACAAGAGCTAAAGGAGCTGTTGGGGGCAAGAGGCTGGGGCCAGACTCTTGTCAGTGGTGCTCAGGGACAGGGCACGGGACAATGGGCACAGATTGGAACCCAGGAGGTTCCACCTGAGCAGGAGAGAAATCACTTTGATGTGAGGGTGCTGGAGGCCTGGAGAAGGCTGCCCAGAGAGGTTGTGGAGTCTACTTGTGTGGAGAGCTTCCAAACCACACCACCCCCCACTCGCTTCTAGGCACTGTGCTCCTAGACAGGCTGCTGTGGGTGCCCTGCTGGAGCAGGGGAGTTGGGGGTGCTGGGATTCTGTAATTTTGTTGTTTCCATAGCACAAAGCAGCAACAAGAAAGAAAACCACATCCTGTTGTACCACAAATGAGGGAGAGTCAGTTTCTTGCTGCCAGGCCTTCTGTTCTGCCAAGATTTACACTTCCATCAGTAAGTGAATCTGAAAGGGAAACCTTTCACTTGTTATTAGTATTATGAAACGCTCTGTTAAAGATCACTGATGATGTTATCATCTACTTTTGGTTCCAAGACTTTACCTTGCCAGCTTCAAGGATTATTCTCTTACAAGTTCCACCTTAATTATATAAAAAATTATTTATAATTATAGTCTAAAAAAGTCTAATGTCCTAATTTGAGTATTTGTACTTATCCCATTTGCGTCCTGACTTAATTCTGATTATCCACCTCAAGAGATTGCAAAACTGCTTCCAGACTCCAGCAAGCCTTATGGAAATCATTGTCATATTTAGCGATCCAGGGAAGAGCTTCTCAGGTGGGAACACAGGGGCACTCTGGGGGTTAGTGGCATATTTCCACTTGCTGCTGTCACTCCCACGGTCACACAGAAATCACATCATGATTGAGTTACTGCTCTTGGCCACCCTGCCCACCCTCTCACCTTGAGTACAGCAGACCAGTGGGCCACAGAGACCAGTGGGCCACAGAGACCTGCCTTGGCCAACCAGTCTGTATCCATCATGTATGTATGGACTCGAGAAGTCCATATCATGAGAAAATGCTAACTACATAGCGTTACCTCTATCTAAAGGGTATTGGGGAGTCAAAAGTTGGACATGAGCTGTTGCCATATGCTCTGACCCCAGCCCCAGTCTGCCCTGGGCTGATCCCTAGCAGTGTAGGCAGTTGGGGCAGGGAAGGCATTCTGTCTCTCTACTGGTCTCCTCTGAGACCTCCACTACAGCATGCTCTGGAGTCCTCAGTATAGCACAGACAGGGACCTGCTGGAGCAGGGCCAGAAGAGGCCACAACAGTGCTGTCAGGGCTGGAAGGGCTCTGCTGGGAGGCCAGGCTGGGAGAGTTGGGGGTGTTCAGTCTGGAGAGGAGAAGCCTCCAGGGAACCCTTCTGGTGACCTTGCAGTGCTGGAAGAGGCTAATAAGCAAGGATGGGAACAGACTTTTGAGCAGGGCCTGTTGAGTTAGGAAAAGGGGTGATATGGACTGAAAGAAGGAGATTGAGACTGGAGAGAGGGGGGAAAAATGTTTGACACTGAGGATGGGGAGAGCCTAGCCCAGGTTGCCCAGAGAGGTGGGAACTGCCCCATGGCTGGTGCCATCACAGGATAGGTTGGCTGGGGCTCTGAGCAACCGGCTCCAGTTGTACATATCTCTGCTGACTGCAGGAGGGTTGAGTTAGGTTATCTTTAAAAGCGCTTTCCAGAGCTCTGTGATGCTCTGAGTCCCTGACTCTAGCACCCCTGTCAAACATGTCATTGTTTTTCAGCAGAAATAGGAATCACTTCTGGAAAATCCCATCAGGAACAGATCAGCCCCTTGGCTGTTAGTAGGCTCTGTAGTTATGAGTTCTCAGTGTGTGAGAGGAGTTATGCTTGACTCTATCCCAGAATTTTTGGAAATGAGGTAAGTGCCAAGGAGGATAGCTGCAGTCCACCTCCAGAGCCCGTCCCTTCCAGCCTTGGGTGGAGATTTTTGGAGTACCAGCCTCTGACATTTAGGTGCTGTCAGAAGGAGATGACCTTGCAGGATGTCTCAAAGCCCTGTCCTCCACAGCAGACTCACTAAATACTTACAATAAAATGTCAGAGTGTCCAGGTAGGCTGAGCCTTTGCTGTTTCATCTCCACAGATCCGTCCTGGAGACTTTTTTCACACCTCTCCCCTTCCTGATTGACAAGTGCAGAAACAGAAGCCAAGGACAGTAACATCTGACAGGCAAAGCCCTGAACACAACACCAAATCTGTAGGGATTTAGGGAGAGTGGACAAGGAACACCATTTTCGGTAACTCAGAAAGAGAAACTCTTTTTCATTCTGACTATGTGAGTAGTTTCTGTTAAAAGGCAAGATTGCTCCAGGCTGAATTCCACACCAAGAACAAGGTTTAATCAGAGGATCAGCTCCAGGTTTTGACTGATTGCTGTGACCTCCCCAGAAGTCATATCAGAAATAAAATAAGAGGCATCTCTTGTTAGAGGGAATAAACAATTGCCTCAAGAAACAAATCAAACCCATCAAGGATCTGCCTTTAAAATAAGGGACAGGGAACCAGTACAACTCTGGCTGTGACTTGAATGGTGCATGGTACTTCTCCTGAGAGGTACCAGTCTACATAGACATGGAATCACAGAACCACAGAGTCATTAAGGCTGGAAAAGTTTTCTGCTCTCCTTTCTCCCAGCTGGGCTGCTTTAGAGTAATGATAAGCAAAGATGCGAGGCTAAGTTCTTCCCATATGGGCAGCAGGGGGATGGTCCATAGATGACCTGAGAGGGCATAAAAGGGCTGTCTTCAGGGATAATCCAGCAAAACCACACAACTGCAGCCTTCTTGACATCCCTAGTGCTTAGAAGGAGCTGTTTTCAGGAACACCAAGACACATAGTGTCACTTGTTACCTTTAGCCCCAGAATGCTGAAAGGAAGCAGCCTTGGCAAGTTAATTCCAGCAAAGAAAAGCTGTAAGAGAGAAGCATGGGTGCAACAGCCCAGGTTGGGTATGGCTCTGGTGTTAATAGGCTGAATCTGGGGCTGTGAACTTGCCTGGGCAGTCACCTCGTCATGTCTTACTGGTGATGGATACCCTGAGTTCAAGGCAGTGCAAGGAGCCATCCCTCACTGGAGTCACACCCTTAGACATTATCTCCACCGGATGAAGCATCCAGACCACAGCCTGGCCTGTGCAATGGTAGGGCACTAGGCAAGGGGCAAAGCAGCTTGCTGCTGCCAGTAGAAAAACTCAAAGCTGAAAGCCACCAGTCTCATTTGATGTCTTTTTAGATGCAGTTGCTGTTGTCTGATTCCTACTGAAAAGTAGGAATCCAAGAGGTTTTTCATCCTACATCTCACCACAGACAGTTCCTATGTTCTATGTGGTGTTGTGACTAAAAAACATTTCTGCTTTTCATTTCTCTATGCAGTTATTTCTTGCTCTGACACTGTTATGCTAGGAGAGCAAATGAGTCTGATGACCTATCTTCATCTTCTCCAGAGCATTCATTGCTTCACATCCTGGTACATGTCTACAGCAGCACTCTCCTCTCTGAACGGCAGTGCCACACTCTTACCCTCCCTGCCAGCTTCCTGATTAAATTGGTTGTTTTCTTGGTTTCTTTCACAAGGAACTACAAGAGAAGGTCCAGTGGAGGCTATTGAGATGATGATGGGCCTGGAGCATCTTTGTGAGGAGCAAAGGCTGAAAACCCTAGGACTGTTGAGTCTGGAGAAGAGCAACCTCAGAGGGGATCTGATCAGTGCTCAGTGAGTGTGGTGGCTTGGCCCAGGTTGCCCTAAGAAAACCAGAGTCCTCCAGGACCAGAGAGGTCCAGGAGATGGACCCTGGAAATTGTAATGTTGTTATTCAATCCCATAATCCTCCTATCACTTTATAAATGGGCAGCAAAGTGAAGTCTATATCTTTTCTCTCCCTTCCTTTGGCTCTCTGGGAGTCCTTATCTGGTGAACCCATGGGGGAGGAGCCTGCCTGCAGCCTCCAAGGCCACAGTGATCAGGGCTTGTTAGGGTGGGGGGGGGTGTGTGTGTGTGTGTGTG
>VWZE01021539.1:14997-87038 GCA_013396675.1 Eubucco bourcierii
AGGCAGGATCTTTCCCCTGCCCTTCCAACATGGATTTTGGCTGGGCTGAGACCTCCTGGTGCAGAGCAGAATCTCTAAGTCCTGCCCTGTTGGGCAGGCAGGAGCAGAGGGCAGGCAGTGCCCTCTGGACACCATCCCACAGTCCTCCCCCACTGACCCCCCCCCAGCTCTGTGCTGGCTCCACTGAAGCAAGGCTGTGCCCTGGCAGCAGCAGCCCTGCTGGGTCTGAGCAGCACTGCTGCAGGATCCTGGTGGGGTTTGCTTTGTGCTGGGAGATCCTTTGGGTTCCATTTCAGCAGCAGCAGTTTTAGCTGCCTGGGGCCTGCCTGCACCAGAGGTTTGCCACAGGTACCTGGCAGGAGCCACAGGAGCGAGCTGGGGTGAGCCAAGAGCTGCCCTCTGAGATGCTGTCAGCTTGGCAGGGGCTGAGACAGCTTCAGAACAAGGAGAGGGTGCAGGAGATGAACTGGATCATGCTGGAGGAGAAGGCAACTTCTGTCTGAGAATGCAAGGAGGACACTGATGGAAGGCAAAGTGATGGCATCTGGGAGCTTGAGGAGGACAGGCTGGAAAGAAATTCTTGGCAGTGAGGGTGGGGAGAGACTGGGACAGACTGCCCAGGGAGCCTGTGGCTGCCCCTTCCTTGGAGGCGTTCAAGGTCAGGCTGGATGAGGCCCGGAGCCACCTCTGTTGGTGGAGGTTGGTGGAGTTGGCACTGTGTGGTCTTTCAGTGGTTCAGGTTCCCTCCAATCCATCCCATTCTGTGGCTCTAAGAAATCTCAGCACACACCCAAAGTGGCCCCGTGGGGTGAAGAGCTCTCCACAGCTGAGCACTCACACGGGTGTGTGTGTGTGTGTGTGTGTGTGTGTGTGTGTGTGCAATAAAGCACTGAAACAGCCTCAGCTGCTGCTGTGAGGGACATCAGCCCCAGGGCTGTGGGGGTGCTGTGGGGGTGCTGTGGGGGACATCAGCCCCAGGGCTGTGGGGGTGCTGTGGTGGTGCTGTGGGGGACATCAGCCCCAGGGCTGTGGAGGTGCTGTGGGGGTGCTGTGGGGGACATCAGCCCCAGGGCTGTGGGGGTGCTGTGCAGCCGTTGACATTTCTGGTGAAGGAGTCTTCTGTGGGTGGTTTGTGAGGAGGGGATGGGGAAGAGCCACAGACACAACGTGTTCTGCAGCAGCTGCTGTGACTGAAGGGCTCCTGAATCAAGGCTCCTCCTGAGGCAAGAATTCTTCTGTTCCTCTTCTGCCTTAGTGGATCCCGATGGAGGCAGAAGGAAGTTGTACAATCTGTGGACCTCCTGGCAAGGTTGTTCTCTGCTGGGGCTTCATGGCAAAGAACAGCTTAAAACCTAACTCGAGATGCTCACCAAGAGGTGCTCACACTTCTTTAGCTATGGAATCCTACCTTAATTCCATACTTAATTCAATCTGAGTTAAGCACAGGGATGAAACGTGAGGCTGGCACCCCCCAGGCTGTGCTGCCATCCAGCCAGAGCTGGGCAGGCTGCAGATCTGGGCAGAGGGAACCTGATGAAGGTTAGCAAGGACAAGGGCAGGGTCCTGGCCCTGGGCAGGAACAACCTCCTGCAGCAGGACAGCTGAGGGGGGAGCTGCTGGGAAGCAGCTGCAAGGAGAAGGAGCTGAGAGTGCTGGGGGACAACAAGTTCCCATGGGGCAGCAATGTGCCCTGGGGGGCAAGGAGCCAAATGGGGTCCTGCAGGGTGTGAGGAAGAGAATGACCAGCAGGGTATGGGAGGTTTGGTTTGGAAGGGACCTTTAAAGCTCGTCCAGTTCAGTCCAACCTCTGCAGGCAGCAGAGACAGCCCCAGCTGGAGCAGGCTGCTCACAGCCCCACACACCCTGACCTGCAGTGGTGCCAGCCATGGGGCAGCTCCCACCTCTCTGGGCAGCCTGGCACAGGCTCTCCCCACCCTCAGGCTCAAACATTTCTCCCTTCTCTCCACTCTCAATCTCTCTCTTTCAGTCCAAACCATCCCCCCTTGGCCTGGCACAACAGGCCCTGAGAGAAAGTCTGTCCCCAGCTTTCTGAGCTCCCTTTCAGCCCTGCAAGGCCACCAGAAGGTCTCCCTGGAGCCTTCTCTGCTTGACGAAGCTCACCACAATTAACCCAACCTTGTCCTTCTGCAAGTGTGGATGAGGAATAGTCCCCAGAGCATCTGAAGAGAGGAGAGGGCTCTGTGCACACCAGGGCTGTGGGCTGGAACAGCTCACCTGGCACCCCTGCAGGACCAGGCACCCAAAGGTCATCCAGTTCCAACCTGCCTGCCATGGGTAGGGACACCTCCAACTGGAGCAGCTTGCTCAGAGACCCAAACCTGACCTGCAATGGTTCCAGGGATGGGCAGGGACACCTCCACCAGCACAGGTTGCTCAAGGCCTCATCCAACCTGGCCTCGAACACCTCCAGGGAGGTTGTGGAGCACAGAAGCACAGAATGTGATCATAGATCACATGTGACCATAGATCACATGCTGGGATTCTGTGCTCCACAACCTCCCTGGGCAGCCTGTGCCAGTCTGTCCCCACCCTATCCAGAACTTCTCATCTGCAGTCATCCCTGCACTTCCACCCCTACCCTGGCTGGCTTAAAGCAGAGCTTGAACTACTGTACCATGGCAAGAAAGCCTCACAACACTGATGTCAAAGCTCTTCTGCAGACTCTTCACCCTGACTCAAGTGCCATGAAGCCATCACACAGCACCACAGAATGCCAGGCTGGAAGGGACCCCAGGGATGACCTGGGCTGAGCAGAGTGGAACTGGGCCCCCAGCACCCTGTTAGGCTCAGTCTCCAACCTGTGCTGTGTGGGGGATCCACCACTTCCCTTGGCAGATGATTCCAGTGCCCAACTCTTCTCACACTGACAATTTCTTTTCTGGAGTCCAAGTGGAATCTGCACAGCTGCAACCTGTGCCCAGGGCCCTTTGTCTTCCAAGGCAGGCAACCTTCTCCACTTCTCCCTAGCTCCAAACATTCTCAGCTCTTGAATATAGAGACCCAACCTCTGAAAGCTAAGGACCACTGCAGACCTGCCAGCGGCTCCCATCTGTCCAGCAGTGCAGGTTGCTGCTTGCAGCTGGGGGAGAGCAGGGGCTCAGGGGCTTGGTGTCTGTCCTTCCTGGCACACCCAGCTGTGATCCCACCACAAGGCTGCAGCCTGGGGCTGAGCTGGGTCCCAGCTTTTTGTTCTTTGTGCTTTCTTAGGCAAGATTAGTGCAGAACTGCCCTGATTAAAGGAGACTTGAGCAGCATGGAAAGAATGAGCCTTAATCTGACTTCCTTTGCCTCCTACTTAATTCCTTCCCTATTCACAGTGATTTCTCCCTTGTTCACTTCAGCTGGAATCGACTCCACTGCTCCCAGCTCAGATGGGCCAGATTGCTGCTTCCCCCCAGCACAGTTCCTGTTTTTCCAGACCCTTTCCTGATGCATTCTTTGTTCCCAGCATTACCCTGCCCAACCTCCTCCTGCCCAGCCAAGGGCTGAGAAGCAGCCTGGATACACAGCAGCCTTCCAGGAGCTTCACCTGCAGCCCAGAGCAAGCTTTTAAAGGCTGCCATGGCTCTGGTGGGGTTTGCGCTGTGGAAACAAGCCAGAAAGTCTCTGCAGAGGGACCTGGGCAGGCTGCACTGAGGGTTGAGATTCAACAAGGCCAAGTGGCAGGTCCTGCACAGAGGTCACACCAGGTTTGAGGCAGAGTGGCTGGGAACTGCCCAGTCTACCTGCAAATGTGCCACCTGAGCCAGGCTGAGGGCACTGGGGTCACTTCTGATTTAAGCACAGCCCTCTCCCAAAAGCAGGGTCACAAAGTGTCATCCACTGCTAAGCTGCCTTGCAGCCTGACTGACCTGGGGCTCTGGGAAGAAAAAGTCATCATGAACTTGGTCTGAGGTACCCAAACAAATGCCTGTGACCTCTGCCACCCTCCAGTGCTGGCACCACACTGAGCTAGAGCAGGTTAAATGAATTAAGGGCAATGTGCCCATGGAGCCAGAGCTGAGGCAGCCAACAGCCTCCAGGGGTGCAGGAAGATCAAGGGGAGGTTCTCCTCACATTCTGCTCTGCCCTAGGGAGGCCACATCTGCAGTGCTGGGTCCAGCTCTGGCTCCCCAGCTGCAGAGAGACAGAGAACTGCTGGAGAGAGTCCAGGGCAGGCTGCAGAGCTGCTGAGGGGCCTGGAGCAGCTCTGGCAGGAGCAAAGGCTGAGAGCCCTGGGGCTGAGAGCCTGCACAAGAGCAGCCCCAGAGGGCAGCTGAGCAATGCTCAGCAAGAGCTAAAGGAGCTGTGGGGGGCAAGAGCCTGGGGCCAGACTCTTGTCAGTGGTGCCCAGGGACAGGCCAAGGGGCAGCAATGGGCACAAAGTGGCAGGCAGGAGGTTGGATGTGAAGAGGAGGAGAAAGTTGTTTGTTGTGAGGGTGCTGGAGGCCTGGAGCAGGCTGCCCAGAGAGGCTGTGCAGTGTCCTTGTGTGGAGAGCTTCCAACCCCCCTGGGCACTGTGCTGCTGGCATTGTGCTGTGGGTGCCCTGCTGGAGCAGGGCTTGGGCTGGGTGATCCCCAGAGGTCCCTTCCAGCCCCACTCACTCTGTGATTCCTCAGTTGCCCTTCCCTGAAGCCTAACCCAAGGCTTTAGCCCAACCTAGTTTGTAGACCAAGGCCACTGGACAAGGTATGTACAAACAAACCTCACCAGTCACCAACAAGAGATATGAAGATACAAAGCTGAGATTCGAGACATTTGGCTCTAGAAGTATTTCAGGACTGAAAGTAAACAGAGAGACTGGATCCCAGGATGGATGGGATGGTGTCCCAAAGACACCAGCACTGAAATAAATTAATATCCATAGGGAATCCTCATTTTTAGGATGAAGCCACTGGAATGTAAGGAGCTGGAATCTGAGAGGTGACTCCAGCAGGTTTCTTCTGCAGAGTTCCATACAGTGGCAGGGACATTCTGACCACACCAGGAAAGGCTTGACCATTGCTGGGACAGTGGAGGCCACAAAGGAGATCAGAGGGCTGGAGAACTTTCCCTGTGGGAGAGTTGGGTCTGTTCAGCCTGGAGAAGAGAAAGCTCCAGACCTCAGAGCAACCTTTCAGTGCCTGAAGGGGCTCCAGGAGAGCTGGGGAAGGACTTTGGACAAGGGCTGGGAGTGACAGGACAAGGGACAAAGGCTTTGACCTGGGAGAGGGGAGAGTGAGAGTGGAGAGGAGGAAGAAATTCTCAGGAGTGAGGGTGGGGAGAGACTGGCACAGGTTGCCCAGGGAGGTTGTGGAGCACAGCACAGGATGTGAGGGAAGATGTGATGATCTTTGATCTCATTCTGTGCTTCTGTGCTCCACAACCTCCCTGGAGGTGTTCAGGACCAGGCTGGATGAGGCCTTGAGCAACCTGTGCTAGTAGGAGGTGTCCCTGCCCATGGCAGGGGCTGGAGCTGGATAAGCTTTAAGATCCCTTCCAACATGAATCATTCCCTGAATCCATGTCTCAGAAGCCTTGAAAATGAAGACTCAGAAGAAAAGCCCTGGGAGAGCTCACAGCAAAGCCAAGCAAGTGCCAGTTAGTGAGGAGAGAGCAAGCAGCAGGCAGCAGTGGTGTTGGACTCTGTCTTTATGGAATTGTTACAACAGAGTTCTCCTCATTTGCATATTTCACCCACAGCTGTAGCTTTGCTTTTTACACGTGGAAGTGGCTGGGAATAAATGGGAAGGTTTGGTAGATCTTAACCAACTGATGGAGACTGCAAAGCAGCAAACATGCTAGGGGAAGAAGGAAAGAGAAGCCTCTTGGCTGAATGGGAGCAGATCAGGTGGATCATCAGGAAGAGGAGCATTTGTTCTCAGCACATCAGAGGTGACTCAGGCAGGACAACTTAGTTTAGATTAGGCACATTTATTGTTTTATTTTTCAGCATTCCTGTTTGCCAGGCAGTTTTACATTATCCAATCTCATCCAATCCACCTGGAGCTGCTGCAAGGTGTCTGATGTGTGTTGATCAGGACTGTTCATTACTGGCATTCTCTTCCTCTTACACTAACAGAAGAAACAAAACAAAAGAAAATAAATCAGCATTTCTCATCTCTTAATAAATCCATAGTGAGTGCTTGAGTAAGGCAGCAGCAGTGTCAGCTCAGGTCACAGTCTTGCAGTTCCATCTAGTGGATAGAAATCACTGTCGAGTGGTCACTGCTCCTAAACAGTCCCTCCAGGGCAAGAGGGCTGACTCCTGAGGCCAGTTACTGCTGGTAGAGTAAGTTAGCTGGTGGGCCCAGTGAGGAACACTCCTGTGTCACCCTTGCAGGCTCAAGTCCTCCTCCAGAAAGCAAAAGGAGAGACTGACAGGAACAGATGTGAGTGATGGAGCCAGCAGAGGTTCTGGGAATGGTTTATTTACAGTCTTCATCCCTGATGTGAAAAGAAAAAAGCCTTCTGGGACTAAAGCAGGCAGATGTCAGCAGCATGCCACATGCCTTAGCAATCAGCCCACTGCACTTGCAGCCATGGACCCACTCTGAAGCACTGAAGTCCTCCTGCTCCAGATGAGCAAGCTCAGGATGCTCCTGTCCCACCGCCGAAGGGAGACTCAAGAACCTCTCCTTTTGGTGAAGCAACTTCCTGCTCCCAGCTTTTGTTCATGCTGTTGGGAAGTATGAAATGGTTCCTCAGGAATCTCTTGGCCATCCCTGCAAACTCAGAGAGGTTACCTGGATGTGGAAACAAACTGACCCACAGGTCAGAGCTGAGCCAAATCCCCTTCCCATCTTGCCCAGGAAGGAAGAAGGGCTCTGACCTCCACCTGCAGGCTGCCCAGGCAGGGCTCCAGGGCAGTATCTCTCCACCTCCTTCCAGTCTTAGTTAAACAGCACTTTTTTTCCCTTGAATTCTGGCATTCACATTTGCTGGCAGTCCCAAAGGCAATGGCTTCAGCATGGTGCTTCTTGGTGTTCAGGTTGAAGCCTTTCAGAACAATCACATCCTGGCTCCAATTCAGCCCCTGAAGAAGCTTTCCCTTTGCACTCACCTGGCTGAGCAGAAGTCCCACCATGTTGAGAGGCTACCCAGCACCTGGGGGATCTATGACTGCACTTTTCCCTCTCAGAGTGAGATCTGACACCCCTTAAAGCTTCAGCTCCAGCTGGCAAGACCATCAGTTCAGAGAGCATCCCCCAGAGCAGTGCTCCTGTGCCTGTTGTCAGTTAGGCACCACTCAACTTTGGACCAAGCAAGCTCAGCAAGCTCCTGACAGAGCTACTGCACTCACACCACCACTCGGGCTCTTGGTGGCCTTTTCTGTATCTTAATGCCAGGGTGAGCAAAGGAAGGAGAAAAGTTCTCTGAGTCCATACTGGACAGGCCCAGCTCTGCACCCCGTGTGTGTACCAAGCACACCCCCAGAGCCTTCTGTGTTCCTCTGAACCCACTGGAAGAGGAAAGCCCAGGGCAGCTGAGCAGGAAGAACAGCAGCTGGCTTCAGCACAGGGCTGCAGGCCACTCTCTGCTCACCCAGAGTAATGCTCTTATTGCTCTCTGAGATCAGGCTGGGTTCAGAATTAACTCCCACCCTGAATGCTGGGACTGCAGGCTCTCGGTGCTGCCAGGAACAGCTTCCAGAAGCCACTGGTGTAGAAATAATTCAAAGCAAAAGAAAAGCTTCATGAATCATTTCTTGTCAAGATGTGTTCAAGAGGCATGGAAGCTCCTCAGCTCTTCTCATCAGCCCTGCTTCAGGAGGGTGGTCTCTGCCCTAATGGACCCCCTAGGATAATACATTGGACAGAATCAAGGTCCGCAGAGATGTTCCAGCTGATGGAGTCAGAAGCCAGGAGGAGCACCTTCATGAGGATGCCCTGAAACTACTCCTCTAACTGCTCTGCCAATCACCTGGACTTTGTTTTACTACCTGTACTTTGGGGCAAGGACCCAGGTCCTTTCTCTGGGGAGCAGCCCTCGGAGGCAGAAGAACCAGGACAGGATTCAGGAGCGGCTCAGCAGGTCCTGCTTGGCCTCTTTCACACCTGAGGTGCTGCTGATGGCTCCGCTCTGAGGCCAGCAGCCTTCTCCAGGCTGTCACATTCCATCACCCAAAGCTTCCTTGGGAGCAGATGACAGCAGCACTGGGGCCTTCCATCCTCATGCCCCAGCTACCTCCTGGAGCTGGCTCCCTCTGAGTACAAAAGAGACTCCTGTTGTATTGACTCTAACATGCTACGGGAGGTGCATACACGACTGCAGGAAGGCGTGAGCTGCTTCAGGGTGTGCTTTTCTCACTGAAGTGAGCTTGGACTGGTACAAATTCTACATCAAGGTGGAAGGAAGGAAGGCTGCAAAGTGCTCATGATACTGAAGGAACTTTTCCTGAAGAGAGTTAAAATGTTTGTTCTGAGGTTCCTATGGACAAAACTACTCTATCCCATGCACTCCGGCCTGAGCCAGTATTAAACATTCCAGAGAGCTGTTGATTTGTTGGGGTAGTTAATGGCAAGGCTGATAGCAGCAATGTTCCTCAGGGCCTAGAAGACAGAAGGAAAAACAAAGTCACATCCAGGATTCAAAGCTATAAAGAAGCCCTCCTATGATCTTGGTTCTACCTAGGGCTGTGAGGAGGAGGAGGAGACTGGAACATCCCTGGTGAAAAGGCTGAGAGAACTGGGGCTGTTTAGTCTGGAAGAGAGCAGCCTGAGGGGGACCTCATCAATGCTGATCAATACTTAAAGGATGGGTGTCAGGAGGATAGGACCAGGCTTTGTTCAGTAGTGCCCAGGGGCAGGACAAAGGGCAGCAATGGGCACAGGGTGGAACCCAGAAGGTTCCATATGAACAGGAGGAGAAAGTTGTTTGTTGTGAGGGTGCTGGAGGCCTGGAGCAGGCTGCCCAGAGAGGCTGTGGAGTGTCCTTGTGTGGAGAGCTTCCAACCCCCCTGGGCATTGTGCTGCTGGCATTGTGCTGTGGGTGCCCTGCTGGAGCAGGGCTTGGATCTCCAGAGGTCCCTACCAACTCCTGCTAGTCTGTGGCTGTCTCTGCCAGAAAAGCAATTACCCAGAGCCACACCTCTGGGGCTATGCAACCTCCTTACCTGTGCTGTGCAGCGATGAAGATGATCTTCAGTATTTAAGGCAAGCAAATACTCCTGCAGAGTTCCAAGCTCCTGCAGCCAGAAAGCATTCAGTGAGCACCCACATTTCTAGCATGGATGTCATCCCACCATTAAGATTCCAGTGCTGCTGATTCCAGCACTCTGCTGGACCTAAAGGTACCAGAGCTCCACAGGAGTCTCTCCTGGGCATGGTTGGTGATCACTGAGATCACTTCAGTAGAGACTGTTCCTGTGTAATGCTCCAAATCAACTCAAGGAAAACAACATTCAAATACCTCTGAATTAATGCTGAAATCAGCATTGCTCCCAGGTTAAAGAGTGGCTGCAGGGTCCTAATGCCTTCACTGCACAAGCAGAAGTCAGGACTACTGCTGCAGAGGCAAGAGCCCCTCCAGGCTCCACAAGATCAGGGTGTTAATGATCATGGAGCACTGAAGGTTTCCAAGGCTCTGAGAAACTGTTTGCCTAAGCTGAAGGCAAACAGAATGAGCTGAGCTCCCACCCCTGGGCAGAGGAAGGGCAAGACCCCAGGAGTGCTTACAGCAACTCTGTTTTCTGTCACAAAGAAGAGCTCTGCCAGTGCACGGTGAAGAGGAAGGAGGATGCCAGGCTTGGCCATGTCCTGACACAAGTTGTTCTCCATGTGGGTGAAAAGCTGCCAAAGTGGCTTCAGCAGGGTGAGGTCACAGTCCCTGTAAAAAACCACACCACAGTTGGAATGAAACAGTGAGACTCAGGAGCAACCTGCACCTGAGCCTGCTTCTGGGAGGGGGAGAACAAACATTAGCCAGGAGCAGGCGACCAGAGAGCTGTGACAGAGGTGCAAGACTTGGCCAAGGGCTTGGTGTGACAGGATGAGAGGCAATGAACTGAAGCTTGAGAAGGGCAGACTGAGAAATGGAGGCGAGGAAGAAATTTTCAGGGTGGGGAGACACTGGCACAGGTTGCCCAGGGAGGCTGTGAATGCCCTTCCCTGGAGGTGTTCAAGGCCAGGCTGGATGAGGCCCTGAGCAAGCTGTGCTGGTGGAGGTGTCTCTGCCCATGGCAGGGGTTGGAGTTGGCTGAGCTTTGAAGTCCCTTCCACCAAAACCTATTCTGTGAATCCAGAAGCCTACTTTAACACCTGCATCTTGCCAAGTGTTTCAGCACAACCAACCTCAGTCTTGATCAGTGAAGAGGAGCAAACCTCATAACCATGAGGATGCCTAAATGACTTGCCCCCAAACTGAGCAGGTTCCTGAAATGAGGGCTTCAAAACACCTGTGGACATCAGTGTGCTCTGGAGACAGCACAGCCCTGAGCCACAGCACTGCCAACAGCAGACTGCACCTAGCTGCACAAAGCATCCCAAGCCTGCCTCCCTCCTGCTCTGAGTTCCAGCTGGCTAACCCCAGTGTCACTTGTCAGGCAGACAGGATGGCAAATGTCATTCAGACAGGGGGGGAAAGGCAAGATGCAGGGAAACTCAATTCCAGAATCTGTCATCAGATTAACAAGAGAAAAACATGCAGAACTGTCCAGAGAGTGGAGACTTCAGCTTCCAGCAATTACATTTGCTGTCCACATGACCCAGCATATGTCTGCTGGAGAAGAAAATTAAGGGAACCTAAGGAAACAATAAATCCATGATCCCAAGTACTGCCAGAAGCAGGTTTTCCAGAGTTGGATGCAGATCTGTGCAGCTAAAATTTACACAAGCAAGCAAGCACAGAATGGGTTGGAAGGGACCTTAAAGCTCATCCAGTTCCAACCCACTGCCATGGCAGGGACACCTCCCACTAGCCCAGGCTGCTCAAGGCCTCATCCAGCCTGGTCCTGAACACTTCAAGGGAGGGGGCACCACAACCCCCATGACTGGAACCCTCCAGCCATGGTCCTCCTTGGCCAGGCTGCAATGCAGCTCCAGTCTGCAAACTGCAACCCCAGCATGAGGACTTGGGCCAGGGTGCTCAAGGCCCTGTCCATGATTTAGTTTGTTCTGACAGAGGCCTGTTTAGTCTGGAAAAGAGAAGGCTGAGAGTGGACCTTATCAATGTCTGGAAATACCTAAGGGGTGGGGTCAGGATGAAAGGGCCCTGGGATAGGACAAGGGGGAATGGGCACAAACTGGAACCCAGTAGGTTCTGCCTGAGGAGGAGGAGAAAGTTGTTGTGAATGTGCTGGAGGCCTGGAGCAGACTGCCCAGAGGCTGTGGAGTGTCCTTGTGTGGAGAGCTTCCAACCCCCCCAGGTACGTCCCTGCGTGATCTCCTTGAGGTGACCCTATTTTGGCAGGGGGTTGGACCTATGTCTGGAGGTCCCTTCTAACCCTACCACTCTGTAGTTCTGTGACAAGTGAGACAAGTGTCAGCTGTCAGCATTTCAGTGTCTACCTCTGCTGTGGAGTCCTGGGACTGGGCCCACTTGCACAGCACCAGAACAGCTCAGCGTCTGCGGTGGATTTTGCTACCACCACCTGTGGCATCCCTGAGCATGGCCACACTGAGCTCCTCTAGAAGTGCCCTGCAGGCAACAACAAACCACAACTGAACAGTTCTTTACCTTAAGGGGAGCCAGAGCAGTACCCACCACAGCATGACTCCATCCTCACCTCAGCTGGCAAGTCTAAGAGGCTATGCAAGGAGGCTACAGTGTGACCCCTGGGTTCCACTCTGTGCCCACTGCCCCTTGGCCTGTCCCTGGGCACCACTGACAAGAGTCTGGTCCCTGCCTCTCCCTCCCCAGCTCCTTCATCTCTTGCTGAGCATTGCTCAGATGCCCTCTAGGGCTGCTCTTCTGCAGGCTCTCAGCCACAGGGCTCTCAGCCTTTGCTCCTCACAGAGAAGAAATTTGCTTTTCATTCTGTTCCACGGTGATATTTTTCTCTTTACAGCATTTCAACTCCCAGTGTTTTAAAAGTCAAGAAAGAAGAGAAAATACCTTAAAGAAACCCCCAAAACCAATTCTGCTCTCTAAGCACCGTGAATTGTATCAGACAGCAAATTCTGTACAGCCACTATGGGTGACCACAACTCAGCAGGGATCTAAACTAGATAATCTCCAGAGGTTCCTTCCAAACCTCACCAAGCTGGCATTTTATGTAAAAACTCCTTCAAACAACCAGATCCCACATGCCAGGCTGGCAGAGACCCACAGATCACCTGGTCTGGGTGAGCACAGCTGAGACAGGCAGACCCAGCAGCCTGCCAGCCAGGGCCTTCGAACCCTCCCAGTAGGGCAATGGTGTGACCATGCCATGGCCTGCTGGCTCCTCACCTTTTTCTGCTCCTGCCCTTTTGCTTTCAGGAGGAGCAGGGTGCCCTTACCTCTGGGTGCTGCACTGCACCACCTTCAGGAGCAGGTGGATGGCCTTGAGGCGCTGGTGCCCGGTCTGGCGGCAGGCAACCCCCACCTGCCACTCCCAGATCCTGCCCAGGGGGAGGTGAGGCACAACCCTGTCCTCAGACAGCATCTGCTTCAGAATCTCAAACCCTGCAAAGGAAGGAATGCAAGCAGCTGAAGACTTGGTAGGAAGCCATTCTGGTGCTAGGCTCAGTCCTCTCCCCTCCATATATTTAGTGTCCATAGCACCAGAGAACAGCCAAGGAAAGGCCTCTCAGACACCCACCCCTACCCACCCCACCAGGACTGCTTAGGCCACGTTTGCTTGGTCTTTGAACATCTCCGGGCACGGGGACTCAGCCACCTCCCTGGGCAGCCTGTTGTAATGCTGAGGCAGGGATGATGCTCTGCACACAACAAACAAGCCAATCAAAGCACCAAGGACAACTCTGAGCCCACTGCAGATGACATCACAACTCTGTTCTGGGGCAAAAATCCTTTCACAGCAAGAGCCTGGGTCAGACACTGGCCCAGGCTGCCCGGGTAGGTGGCTGAGTCCCCATCCCTGGAGGGGTTTCAAGGTCATTTAGGTGTGGTGCTTGGGGATATGGCTTAAGAGGTGAACTTCGTAGAGCAGGGTCAGAGTTTGGTCTTGATGATCCCAGAGGGATCCAACCTGAGTGATTCTGTGGAAACTTGAGATAAGACTCAGAAAGAATATTAGCTGAAGTTAAAGCTTTGCCCAAAGAAGGCCAAGGAACCCCAGAGCCTCCTGTTGTGAGAGCAGCAGCAGAGCTTCGCTGACTCCCCAGCAGCCACCAGCCTCAAGCCTCAGCTCTCCTGAAACAAACTAACAGAACTTTCCAACCCCATCCAGGCCTCAGGCCCAACTCAGGCAGCTGGAGTGGATCCATGGCTTCTTTTAAAGACACAAGTAGCAGGACTGCTCTTGTCAAGTACAGCTTCCTGCAGTGCTGATGAGCCCCTGAGCATGGGGACTGTCTCAGGATGAGGCTTAGAGAGCAAAGGGCAGCACTGGAGCTGGGGTTGCCCAGGCTCTCTGGAGGGATTTCAGCACAAACTCACATCAGACAAGTTGGAACTTGAGAAAATTAATTAAGTTGTTTCCAAAACAGTGGAGAAAGCAAATTCTGAGTCAAAAAAAACAAACCAAAAAACCAAACCCAAAAGCCAAAGGGATAAGTACAGCTAAGGTAAGTGCCCAGAGCCCTCCTGGACACCTCCTGAGGCTGCTTACCTGTCTGGAACCTTCCCAGGTGTCCTGCAGTCACTGTGAACTTGTACCCCCACTCAGTGTTGCTCATGTCAGAAGTGAATCTATAGTAGAGAGTGTCCCCTGGTGCAGGGCAGAGGGAAAGCCAGGTTAGCCTCCTCAGCCTGGCACAAACACAGCTGAAAGGGCAAGGCTGGCAGAAAGTAATCCTAAATGTCAGCATTCCAGAGCAGGGCATCTGGGATTTGTTGGTAGTCCTGACATGCACACAACTATGAGCAGCAGAAATCTATTGTCAATGTCTCAGCTACCCACAAGAATCAGAGTTACTGAAAGGCAGGGGTTGGAAGGGACATCTGTAAACTGAGTCCAGCCCCTGTGCCAAAGCAGGGTCACCTAAAGATCACACAGGAACATACCCAGGGGGGTTTGGAAGCTCTCCAGAGGAGGAGACTCCACAACCTCCCTGGGCAGCCTGCTCCAGGCCTCCAGCACCCTCACAACAAACAACTTTCTCCTCCTGGGTTCTACTCTGTGCCCATTGCTGCCCCTTGGCCTGTCCCTGGGCACCACTGACAAGAGTCTGGCCCCAGGCTCTTGCCCCCCACAGCTCCTTCAGCTCTTGCTGAGCATTGCTCAGCTGCCCTCTGGGGCTGCTCTTGTGCAGGCTCTCAGCCCCAGGGCTCTCAGCCTTTGCTCCTGCCAGAGCTGCTCCAGGCCCCTCAGCAGCTCTGCAGCCTGCCCTGGACTCTCTCCAGCAGTTCTCTGTCTCTCTGCAGCTGGGGAACACAGAGTTGGACCCAGCACTGCAGATGAGGCCTGACCAGGGTAGAGCAGAGGGCCAGGAAAACCTCCCATACCCTGCTGGCCACACTCTTCCTCACACCCCGCAGGACCCCATTTGGCTCCTTGCCCCCCAGGGCACATTGCTGCCCCATGGGAACTTGTTGTCCCCCAGCACTCTCAGCTCCTTCTCCTTGCAGCTGCTCCCCAGCAGCTCCCCCCTCAGCTGTCCTGCTGCAGGAGGTTGTTCCTGCCCAGGGCCAGGACCCTGCCCTTGCCCTTGCTGACCTTCAGGAGGTTCTCTCTGCCCAGCTCTGCAGCCTGCCCTGGTCAAGATCCTTAACCCAAACAGCATTGGCTGGAAGTGAAGTGTCTGTAGGTGAAATTCAAGTTTCACAGCCAAGGCTGTTCCAAATAATGAGCCTCTAAGTTCAGTTTCTTGACAAACCTCTGCAGCTATTTGGAAGGAAAAGGAGGACAGAAAGAAGGTCATAAAAATCTAAAACATTTCTTGAGAGGGCACATTTCTAACTTGCACCTTACAAGCCAAACTGTTCTGTTAATGAAGTTCCTAAATCCTTTTGCAGCTCCTGACAGGACTCAAAGCTTTCTGTGGTGCTCAGCAGGTGAAAACACCTTGGCAGGTGGATGAGACTCTGAGGTCCTTCAGCTCACTGCCACAGTGTTCACAGATTGCTTTGGGTTGGAAGGGACCCTCAAAGCTCATCTTGTCCAACCCCCCTGCAGGCAGCAGGGACACCTCCAACTAGAGCAGGCTGACCAGGGACACAGCAACCTGTGCCAGTGTCTCACCACCCCCACAGTGCAGAACTTCCTCCTCATGTGCAACCTAAATCTCCTCTGCTCCAGTTCCAAACCACTGCCTCTTGTCTTACCATCACAGGCCCTTGGGAACAGTCCCTGCCCAGCCTGCCTATGGGTCCCCTTCAGATATTGAAATACAGCTCTATGGTCTCCCTGGAGCCTTCTCTCCTCCAGGCTGCACAGCCCCAACTCTCTCAGCCTGTCCCCATAGCAGAGGTTCCCCAGCCTCTGATCATCTTTGTGGCCCCCTCTGGACCTGCTCCATCAAGTTCCTGTCTCTCTTGTCTGAGAGCTGGACGTAGCACTGCAGGGGAGGTCTCAGCAGAGCAGAGTGGATGTTTGAGTGTTATCAGAAGCCTGCAGACTGAAGCTGTCAGTCAAGTGCCTGATTTCTGTTCAGCTGCGCTCCGCGGCAGCACGGTGCTGGCACAGGCTCTGTTTGAGCACTGGTGGAGCACAGAGGCAGGAGATAAGCCTGGCCTGTTCTTTTGTTTTGAGAGAAAAAAATCTGCTTCCTCTGGAAAGCAAGGCAAGGCAGAAACAATGGCAGTGAGTACTGTGCAGAGCAGGGACTGGCTTGGAACAGAATCAAGATCAAACTTTGCTCCCAGTAGCTAAGTGCCTGCTTGGAGTGAGGTGTGGAAAAAAAGGTCAGGCACAGCAAGAGATAAGGCAGCTTTTAAAGAAACAGAATCCCACTCAGCATGGTGGGGGGGAAATCATCCAGTCCAAGCCCTGCTCAAGCAGGGCACCCACAGCAGCTTGCCCAGCAGCACAATGCCCAGGGCGGTTGGAAGCTCTCCACACATGGAGGCTCCACAGCCTCTCTGGGCAGCCTGCTCCAGGGCTCTGAATCAGAGAACCCAGCAGCATCTCAGAGCAAACAGATGTGGAGAAGAGAACCCTTCTCTTGCCCCAGCATCTCAGGAACATCCACATCTCACTCATCTTTCAGGAACTCCTCTCAAGCCCCAGAGAGCTGCACTGAGGACCCTGCAGACTCACCTGGCAGCTCAAAGTCGTTCCACTTCTGCGGGGAGCCGCTGAAGCTGTGCCGGTCCTGCTGGAAGTCACTGCTGCTGGCCATAAGCAGCTCATCACAGCCTTCCTCTGTGTTGCACTGGGAGTCAAACTTGACTGAGAGGTAGATAGCACCTGGAATGTGAACTTTGTCCTGGGAAATAAACACATCACCTTTGGACACTGTGGCACCAAGAAGATGGAACAATCCCTTCCCGGCAAGGGCTCTCCGGCACCAGCCCAGGCAGCTGGAGCAGTCCCCATCCCTGGTGGGAGTTAAAAGCTGCATGGATGTGGTGCTGAGGGATCAATGGTGGTGACTTAGCAGCAGTGGTGGGACTGTGAGCTCTGGAGAGAGTGGTTGGACTTGATAACTTGATAAGTCAGTGCCATGGACAGAGGAATCAGTGCACCCTCAGCAAGTTTGCAGATGGCACCAAGCTGTGTGGCACAGTCGACTTGCTAGAGGGCAGGGATGCCATCCAGAGGGACCTGGACAGGCTGGAGAGTTGGGCCCAGGCCAACCTCATGAAATTCAATAAGGCCAAGTGTAAGGTCCTGCACCTGGGTAGGCACAATCCCAAGCACAACTCCAGGCTGGGTGGTGAATGGCTGAGAGCAGCCCTGAGGAAAAGGACCTTGGAGTCTGGGTTGATGAAAAGCTCAACATGAGCCTGCAGTGTGCACATGCAGCCCAGACAGCAACCGAGTCCTAGGCTGCATCAAGAGCAGTGTGGCCAGCAGGGCAAGGGAGGTGATTCTGCCACTTTACTCTGCTCTTGTCAGACCCCACCTGGAGTACTGTGTGCAGTTCTGGAACCCTCAGCACAGGAAGGACATGGAAGTGTTGGAGCGGGTCCAGAGGAGGGCCACAAAGATGATCAGAGGGCTGGAGCAGCTCTCCTATGAGGACAGGCTGAGGGAGTTGGGGCTCTTCAGCCTGGAGAAGAGAAGGCTTCGAGGGGACCTGATAGTAGCCTTCCAGTATCTGAAGGGGGCCTACAGGAAGGCTGGGGAAGGATTATTTACAAGGTCCTGCAATGACAGGACAAGGGGCAATGGGTTTAAACTGGCAGAGGGGAGATTTAGACTGGATGTTAGGAGGAAGTTCTTTACAGTGAGGGTGGTGAGGCACTGGAACAGGTTGCCCAGGGAGGTTGTGGATGCTCCCTCCCTGGATGTGTTCAAGGCCAGATTGGATGAGGCCTTGAGTGACCTGTACTAGTGGGAGGTGTCCCTGCCTATGGCAGGGGGTTGGAACTGGATTATCCTTGAGGTCCCTTCCAACCTTACCATTCTATGATTCTATAACCTCACAGGTCCCTGCCAACCTCAGCAGCTCTGTGGTTCTATACTGAAGCATCCCCACAGGAAAACCTCCCTCAGTAGCCACATCCAGAACTAATCACTCACTGCTGATGAACCCAAGCAGTGCCTGGCCTAGAGTCTGGATCAGCTGGTGAGCATGTGGCATTCGTTGCTAGCAATGCTTTGGTGTTCTCAAAGCACTAAGTGTGGCTGGTGTGGATGTTGCAGCCAGAACGCAAAGCTTCAGATGCAGCTTCAACCATCGAAATCAGAAGCCTTACAGCTGCAGGACAGTTAAAAATGCTAGGGTTGGTCAGAGGCAGTAGTTACCTCTAGAACTACCTTAAAAATGCTTTGAAATGCTACCAAGAAAAGCAAAATCAGAGTGGGTTGTGGCAGGAGGAGGTGGTCACAAAGAAGAAAAGCAAGGAAAAAAGACTCCACTCCTAACCTGGGTCTAACAGCAGCAGGCCAGCTGGAACAGACCAGTGGAGGGAAGGGCAGAAATATTTGCTCACTAAGCACTTCAGAATCTGCCCTGCAGCTGACAGGTGCAGAATGCACCCCTGGGTTATTCATGCCTGCAGGATCCCAGCAGCAGCTGCCCCAGGTGCCTCACTGAGCAAGTCTCCTTACAGAACAAGGCCTCAAGCACAGAATCAAATCCAGAGGCTTTGGAAGAAGCCTTTCAGCTCATCCAGTCCAACCCTTAACCCAGCACTGCCAGGGCACCACCACACCATGGCCCTCAGCACCACATCTGCACAGCCTTGAAACTTCTTCAGGGATGGGGACTCCACCACTGCCCTGGGCAAGGCCTTGACAACCCTTTTGGGGAAGAAATTGTTCCTCATCTCAAACCTAAACCTCCCCTGGGGAACCTTCAAGCCGTTTCTTCTCACCCTATCACTTGCTACAACAGAGCAGAGCCCAACCCCAGCTGGCTGCAGCCTCCTCTCAGGGAGCTGCAGAGAGCAATGAGCTCTGCCCTCAGCCTCCTCTTCTCCAGGCTGCACACCCTCAGCTTCCTCAGCTGTTCCTCCCCAGCCCTGTTCTCCAGACCCTTCCCCAGCTTTGTTGCCTTTCTCTGGCCCCACTCCAGCCCCTCGGTGTCCTTCTGGGAGTGAGGGCCCAGAACTGAACCCAGGACTCAAGCTGTGACCTCACCAATGCCCAGTGTAGGGGAACAATCCCTATCCTGGTCCTGCTGGTCACATCATTGCTGATCCAGGCCAGGATGCTGGTGGCTTTCTTGCCCCTCTGGGCACACCCTGGCTCATCATCAGCTGCTGCTGATCAGCACCCCTCAAGCTCCTTTCCCTCTGAGCAGTTTCCAGCTACTCTGCCCCAAGCCTGCAGCACTGCAGGAAGCATCAACCTTTTCCACAAGCAGCCTGCAGAGACACTTCCCAGGTGCTCCAAGCACAGCAGTCCCATGGGTACAGAGACTGAACAGGATGAGACTCCTGCTCCACCCACCCTGATGGGTGCCACAGGCAGGACTGACCTCGTAGTTGGTGTTGTTGTTGTAGGGGTGCCTGGACTCTCGCGTCTGCACGGCCATGCCTGGCTCCTCCATGAACTGGCAGGCTGTCAGGGCCATGGTGCCCAGCATGCCCTCACTGCACCCATGCAGGACTTTCTGCAGGATCTGGGGAGAAGCAGAACATGTCATGAACACCATCTGCTCCCAAAACACCACTGACCACCCACCTGTTATGGCTGGGAAGAGACAATCAGGCTGCAGGTAAGGAGGAGAGAATTGTCTGGCTGGGAGCAGAGCCCCAAGATCAACTCCAACCCTCAACCCAGCACCACCATGGCCATTAAACATGAACACCTGCAGGCATGAGGACTCCCTGGGCAGCCTGTGCCAATCCCTGACCACAATCCAACCTAACCCTCCCCTGGCACAGTTTCAGGCCATTGCTTCTCCTTCCGTCACCTCAGCCTAGGGAGCAGAGCCCAACCCTGGCTGGCTGCAGCCTCCTCTCAGGGAGCTGCAGAGAGCAATGAGCTCTGCCCTCAGCCTCCTATGCTCCAGGCTGAATCCCCCCAGCTCCCTCAGCTGCTCCTCCCAAGCCCTGTTCTCCAGACCCTTCCCCAGCTTTGCTGCCCTTCTCAACAAGCCCAGTTCACAAACCATTCCTGCAGGGAGCTTCAGAGATGTTCAAAACCTGCCTGGACACACTCCTGTGTGATCTGCCCTAAGTGGTCCTGCTCTGCAGGGGGTTGAACTATCTCTGGAGCTCCCTTCCCAGCCCCTGGGCTCTGTGATTCTCTGGAAGTGCAGAGGACTTTGTCCTGTTGCAGATCTCCCAGTCTCTGTGTGACAAGAGCATGGGAGCACAAACCCTGTGTAGGCTTCCAGCACATAACCACCATCATAATTTATTTATTGTTTTTATTATGTTCTGATAACTCTTTCCAGTAAGGGTGAGACTGGCACAGGCTGCCCAGGAAGGCTGTGGTTGTCCCTTGCCTGGAGCTGTCCAAGGTCAGGCTGGTTGAGGCCCTGAGCACCCTGGGCTGGTGCAGTTGTCCCTACACGTGGCAGAGGATTGACACTGGATGGTCCTTGAGGTCACTTCCAACCTCAACCATTCTGTAAACCATGAGTTCAAAAGGACCTGAGCCTGCCTCTGTTCTTACTTTCCACAGGAGCACTAAGCCTGTAGCTGGAGTCCTGCTCCTGCAGGCCTCCTGCAGCCCCTCAGAGCCTCTTCAGCTGCCATTTCCTAACTGCTCCTATACAGTTCACACCACAGCAAGAGATCCAAATCCAAACCAGCTAAAAAAAAGGACTTCTTGGGGAAAAGCAGTTCCACCCCAGAGGCAGAAGGTGTCAGAGCTCCTGGCTGTGTCCTCTGCCTCCACAGGCCTGCAGAGCAGCCCAATGCTACACTTCAGTATTTTCCTTCAGCCAGCTCCCCCTGCCATGTTCTCAGCCTGCACAAACACCCTGGGGCAAAGCCAGGGACACTGTGTCAGCAGCTTTGGGTTTGCCTTGGACCTGCCACTTGTTACCTTAACCTGGCACTCCTTTGCTTTCTCACTGGGAGGACCAGTGACTCACACTGGCCTCAGCTCCTGTGCCTCCTTCTGCTTCACACAGGTAGGGAAGAAGGTACAGACCTTGGCATCACCTCCCAGTCCTCAAGCTCCCCACAAGATCCAGGATGGAGCAGACTCATTGGTTCACAGATTCATGGAATGGGTTGGGCTGGAAGGGACCTTAAAGCTCATCCAGCAGCAACCCCTGCCATGGACAGGGACACCTCCCACCAGCACAGGTTGCTCAAGGCCTCATTCAGCCTGGCCTTGAACACCCACAGGCATGGGGCAGCCACAGCCTCCCTGTCAACCTGTGCCAGGCTCTCCCCACCCTCACTCCCAAGAATTTCTTCCTCCTCTCCAGTCCCAAACTCCCCTCTGCCAACTCAGAGCCATTGTCTCTCCTCCTGGCACTCCCAGCCCTTGTCAAAAGTCCCCCCCCCAGCTCCCTTCAGGCTGCTCTGAGGTCTCCCTGCAGCCTTCTCTTCTCCAGGCTGAACAGCTCCAAGTCTCTCAGCCAGTCCCCACAGGGAGATTCTCTAGCCCTCTGATCACCTCTGTGGCCTCCCCTGGACCTGCTCCAGCAGCTCCATGTCCTTGTTGTGCCAGGGCAGCAGAACTGGATGCAGTGCTGCAGGTGGGAGGCTCACAGGAGCAGATGGTTCCTCACACTGCAGCTATTCCATGGATACAACAATCCCTGCACCCTTTCCCAGCCTTCCCCAGCTATGCTCTGTACTCTGCTTGTTTCTAAGGTGAGGTGAGGGAGCACAGGTCACATGCTGCAGCCCAGAGAGCAGCCTTTGTTCAGACTGATGCCTTCTGGTTTGGTTTTGATTCCTTTTTTGAAGATTCTCAGCACCTGATTTGCTTCAAGTCCTGTGAAGCACTGAGCTGACACTTTCCTCACAAGGTCCCATTCCCAGATCCCCTCCCCCATGGCAGCAGTCAGCTCATCAGTGCAGGAGAAAACATTACAACCTCCACTCTGAGCCCTCTCAGACAGCACTTCCCAGCAGGCTGCCTCTTGCTCCGTGCTCTTGGCAAGATTCAGTTCTCCATACAGCTCTCTCCTGAAGGAGTTTTAATCCTCCAATCATGGAATTGTTTTGCTGGGAAAAGCCCTTTAGTACCATTAGACCCTACCAAGGCTGGGGCTAACCCATGGCCTCAGTACCACATCTGCAGCTTTCAAACACCTCCAGGGATGGGCATTCAACCACCTCCTGGGTAGCCTCTGCCAGGCTTTGAGAACCCTTTCAGTGAAGAAGTTTCTTCTAATGTCCAATCTAAACCTGCCCTGGAGCAGCTTGAGGCTGTTTCCTCTCACTCTGTCACTTGTTTGTAGGGAGCAGAGCCCAAGCCCAGCTGGCTGCAGCCTCCTCTCAGGGAGCTGCAGAGATCAATGAGCTCTGCTCTTAGCCTCCTCTTCTCCACACTAACTACCCTCAGCTGCTCCTCCCCAGCCCTGTTCTCCAGATCCTTCCCCACCTTTGTTGCCCTTCTCTGGACCTGCTTCAGCCCCTAAATGTCCTTCTTGGAGCAAGGGCCCCAAAACTGAACCCAGGATTCAAGGTGTGGCCTCACCAGTGGCACCAGCGGAACAATCTCTGCCCTGCTTGCCACACTATTGCTGATCCAGGCCAGCATGCTGGTGCCCTTCTTGGCCACCTAAGTGACCAGTTGGAGCTGTCTCCATAGAGCCATGTTTGCCATTATCCAAACCACTCCATCAAGGCACTGACAGACTCCAGCTGCTTCTTGTCAGAACTAGTTGCAATTTTGGGGTTTCCATTTAGATTCAAAGAGAAGGTGCAAGTAGTTTGCTCAGCAGAGCCTTGTGGCAGCAGGCCCAGGGCCTGTCCAGGTGGAGCACTGAGGTCCACTTACTTTCTCCCACAGCTGCTTTTCCTCCAGCTGCATAAGCATGTCCAGGATGTAGGTCATGTGGGCTGGGCCGCTAAGATCCAGGATGTCCTCACTGATTGCCACATCTTCTGGCCACTCAGCCAGCAAGGATGCCAGCACATGCCTGGCATAAAGCACAGCAGTGGCCTCATTGACACGATACAGGTAGTCCCTGACAGCCTTTTTGCTCCTGGAGTCTAGCTCCTTGTGCAGCAGGATGGAGCTCTTGGTGCGGCGCTGCTTGGCGTAGCTCAGCTGCAGGTCACTCTCTGTGTTGGTTATCAGCTTCTGGGCCACTGGGTTGCTCTCCTCTGTGGCTTTGTCACACAGCACAGGCTTTGACTGCAAAAAAACAATTGCAAGGGTGAAAACGGGCTCTCAACTCACCTCCTTCTGCCAGAGTACCTGGCTAGACCCTCAGGCTGCAAGCTGAGCTGACCAATTCCTTTGTCTTCTACATATAGAAAATCAACTGCAGAGAACAGAGCAGGGGGACAGAAACTCTCCGAGGACTGCTGCAGAAATTATCATCAGAGCAAGGCTTCAGTTGGAAGAGACCTCAAAGTCCATTCAGCTCCAAACCCCTGCCGTGGGCAGGGACACCTCACACCAGCACAAGCTGCCCAAGGCCTCATCCAGACTGGTCTTAAAATGCCTCCAGGGAGGAGACAGCCACAGCCTCCCTGGGCAACCTGTGCCAGGCTCTCCTCACCCTCACTGGAAATAATTTCTTCCTCATCTCCACTCTCACTCTCCCCTCTTCCAGACCAGAGCCATTGCCCCTCTGCCTGTCACTCCCAGCCCTTGTCCAGAGTGCCTTCCCAGCTCTCCTGGAGCCCCTTTGGGCACTGGAAGGCTGCTCTGAGGTTTCCCTGGAGCCTTCTCTTCCCCACACTGAGCAGTCCCAACTCTCCCAGCCTGTCCGCCACAGGGGAGGTTCTGCAGCCCTGCAGTGGCCTCCTCTGGACCTTCTCCAGCAGTTCCAGGTCCTTCTTGTGATGAGAGCACCAGACCTGGACAGAGAACTCCAGGTGGGTGTCAGCCAAGCAGAGCAGAGGGGCAATGTCCCCTCCCATGCCTTGCTGCCCACACATCTTTTGTTGCACCCCAGGCCACAGCTGCCTTCTGGGCTGCTTCTCCCAACAGACACATTCATAGCTCCACACAGCAGTGGAAACAGCACTCAGAATTCCACCAGAGGCACTGATTTGAGCTGACCTACAGGGACAAAGCAGCCAAGTGCCATCTGTTTGTGACATGGAGCGAGTCAGGTTGGAAGGACATTGGAGATCCTCTGGTCCTTAAAGCTGAGTCAGCTTCAAGATCAAGGCTTTGCCCAGTGAAGTCTGGAGGATTTCCAGGGCTGTGTATGTCACTCTATAAACTATATAAGGCCTGTTTTCCTTTTGCAATTCTGTGAGACTACTCCAGGAAGCCTTTGATCACTTTGCTGTGCAACTGAGCCAGCTCTTCTGCTGCTAGCACACAGGCAGGGCCAGCAGCCACAATGGAGCTGGGGCCCATGCTGCTGAATGCAAAACTTAAGGCCTGCAACTACAGGGTCCACTCCACAAGAGACAGCCTCTGCTTCCTTTTCTTGCTGAAATTACTGCAAGAGCACAACAAAATGCTAAAGCACTGAGGGGATAAGCTTATAGGAAACAGACAGAATCTCTCTTGTAGACAGAGGAAATGGCAGCCTGCACTCTCAGCTTGCCCTCTCACTCGAGTTCTCTCACTCCCTTAAGGGAGAAATGTCAAGATACACTTGTTCTTGTTGGGCCTGCTTATTCATTTGGACACAAAATCCCAGCATAGCAGGGCTGGAAGTGACCTCTGGGGATCACCCAGCCCAAGCCCTGCTCCAGCAGGGCACCCACAGCACAATGCCAGCAGCACAGTGCCCAGGGGGGTTGGAAGCTCTCCACACAAGGACACTCCACAGCCTCTCTGGGCAGCCTGCTCCAGGCCTCCAGCACCCTCACAACAAACAACTTTCTCCTCCTCTTCACAGCCAACCTCCTGGTTTCTACTCTGTGCCCATTGCTGCCCCTTGGCCTGTCCCTGGGCACCACTGACAAGAGTCTGGCCCCAGGCTCTTGCCCCCCACAGTTCCTTTAGCTCTTGCTGAGCATTGCTCAGCTGCCCTCTGGGGCTGCTCTTGTGCAGGCTCTCAACCCTTGAGGGGAGCTGAAGTGACTCAATGCCTGACAGAATGACTCCACAACTGCTCCTCACTGTGGAGCTGGACATACCAGACATGGCAAGATGATCATGTCTGTGTCTACTGCCTTTGAGCTCTGGTCCTCCAGCCTCAGGCGCTTGCTGGGCTGCCACTTCTGAGCCAGTGTCCGAATCCGCTCGTCTGTGGTAATCACATCTCCATCAAACCTTCAGAGAGGCAAAAAGAAACAAACAACAAACCACAACTGTGTTTGGAAAGTAACACTAACTACATCAGTCCTCAATTAGTCCAATTAAACGCAAATAAAATCTCCCCAACTTCTGTTTCAGGAGGATTCACTGAACCCTACCTAATTTTAGAATCATAGACTTGTTTTAGTTGGAAGAGACCTTTCAGATCACTGAGTCCAGTCATTACCCAGCTTCATCCAGTCTGGTGCTGACCATGGCCCTCAGCACCACATCCCCAGGGCTTTGAAACTCTTCCAGGCATGGGGCCTCCACCACTGCCCTGGGCCAGGCCTTGACAAGCATTTTGAGGAAGAAATTGTTCCTCCTGTCCAACCTAAACCTCCCCTGGGGCAACTTCAGGCCATTGCCTCTCATCTTGTCTCTTGTTCCTTGGGAGAAGAGGCAAACACTTGGCTGGCTGCAGCCTCTTCTCAGGGAGCTGCAGAGGGCAATGAGGTCTCTCTCAGCCTCTTCTTCTCCAGGTTGAACCCCTCCAGCTCCCTCAGCTGCTCCTCCCCAGTTCTGTTCTCCAGACCCTTCCCCAGCTTTGTTGTCCTTCTCTGGACCTGCCCCAGCCCCTCAGTGTCCTTTCTTGGAGTGAGTGGCCCAGAACTGGGTCTCACCAGTGTGCAGTCCAGGGGTACAATCGCTTCCCTGCTCCTGCTGGCCACACCATTGCTGATCCAGGCCAGGCTGCTGGTAGCCTTCTGGGTTGCCTGAGCACACTGCTGGCTCAGCTTCAGCCTCTGACAACCAGCACCCCCCAGGCCACTTCCCTCTGGGCAGCCTTCCAGCCACTGTGCCTCACTGTTCCAATCACAGCATCACACAGTCTCACAGTATCACCAGGGTTGGAAGAGACCTCAAAGCTCATCAAGTCCAACCTGTCACCACAGCCCTCAAGACCAGACCATGGCACCAAGTGCCACGTCCAAACCTGCCTTGAACACCTCCAGGGATGCTGACTCCACCACCTCCCTGGGCAGCCCATTCCAGCAGCCAATGAATCCACGTTGATACTGAGAGCAGTTATCAGGTGATGGCAACTCCCTTCCATGCTCTAGTCAGAAGTTTAAATGTCACAGAGGTGCCCATTTCTTTGAGCAGGGTTGGCTCCAGGACATGCTGTGGCTACCAGGAGCCCCACATAAGCTCTCCATTTTCAGCTGGGATAATTTAGAGTGGATCTCTGGCTGGGAGCCATCCACCTGACAAGAAGGTGCAGTGCTCCAGAGCAGTGCCTGGGTTCCACAGATACACCTCAGTGCAGTTCAGTTCCTTGCTGTCACACATGAAACCACAATCATACCCTGGCAGAGTTCCTGTCCAGCACCTCTTCCACTTCAGGTTACCACCCACATCCAGTGCTGGCTTTCTGCTGGACTCAGTCTTTCACCTACCTCTTCTGCACCTCCAGGAAAAAGGAATCTGTCCTCTTCATCTGCAGCTCATACATGGCTCGGAGGATGTGCAGAGGTGCATTGAGTGCGTCGTGAGTCATCTGAGCAAGGAGACAAGGAAACCAGAGGGCATCAGACAGAGGAGCTGAAGGCTCATCTATGGGCTAGGTAGAGAATCAGTGAACATCTGGACTAGAGAAGATACACAGTGATGGAGCAGGGCAGCTCTGCAGAGATCCTGCAGTGGTACTTACTGTGGGTCTAATTTATTTTCTTAGATAATCACAGAATAGCTCAGGTTGGAAGGGACCTCAGAGATCCTCCAGTCCCAACCCCCCTGCCAAGGGCAGGGACACCTCTCAACTAGACTTGGCTGCTCAAGGTCTCATCCAACCTCATCTTGAGCACCCCCAGGGAGGAGGCATCTGCAGCCTCCCTGGGTGCCTACTGCAGACTCTCTACACCCTGCTACTGAAGAACTACTTCTCAGTTCCAGTCTAACCCTGCTCTGCCTCGGCTTCAAACCATTCCCCCTTGCTCCTGACTCTGGACACCTTCATGCAAAGTCCTTCTGCAACCTTCCTGTAGGTTCCCTTCAGGTTCTGGAAGGAGACATTGAACTCACAGCCCCAAATTCTGTATGTTCAGAAGAAAAACAGTTTCGTAAACTAGCAAATATTTTAAGCAAGTAGCAAGAACAAAAACCAGTTAAGTACCAAGAAACATATTTTGGTGGCTTCATCCAAACCCTCAAGAGGATCAAGTTTGGCCTGTTCTGTATCAGCAGGACCAACAATAGGCTGCTCCACATCTTGATCTTGCTCCCTTTCTTCCAGCTCAGTGTCCTCGCGTTCAGCCAGGGAGCTGATCTCTTTCTTTGAGGAGTACAACATGATGGACAAGATCTGCAGAGACAAAAGGCAGCTCCTGATGAGACTGCTGAGGGCTGCTCCATCTGCAACCTGCATTTGCTAACACCACCAAGACTGCACAGAACCATGCTGAAATGAGCAGGAGATACAAAAAAGACAAAAATAAACCCCAAAGTCAAGGCACAGCCTACATCACAAGAGTTACACAGATTGTTTTGGGTTGGAAGGGACCCTCAAAGCTCATCTTTGCCCAAGCCCCTGCAGGCAGCAGGGACACCTCCAGCCAGAGTAGGCTGCCCAGGGACACAGCAAGGCTGAGCTTGAATGTCTCCAAGGATGAGGCCTTAACCACCTCTCTGGGCAGCCTGTGCCAGTCTCTCCCCACCCTCACTGTGCAGAGCTTCCTCCTGCTGTCCAACCTAACTCTGCCCTGCTCCAGTTCCAAACCACTGCCCTCAGCCTGTCCCCACAGGCCCTTGGGAACAGTCCCTGCCCAGCCTGCCTGTGGGTCCCCTTCAGATACTGAAATGCAGCTCTGAGGTCTCCCTGGAGCCTTCTCCTCTCCAGGCTGCACAGCCTCAGCCCTCCCAGCCTGTGTCCATAGCAGAGCTTCTCCAGCCTGTGAGCATCTTTATGGCCTCCTCTGGACTCACTCCAGCAGGCCCAAGTCTCTCTCTTGTTGGGGGCACCAGACCTGGACACAGCACTGCAGATGAGGTCTCAGCAGAGGGGCAGAATCCCCTCTCTCAATCTGCTGGCCAAACTTCCAGGCAGCTACCACAGAACTGATGTGATTAGATAAAAGAGTACAGAAATGGAGAAAATAACGATGGAAACCTTTCGGTATTGCTGAACCTGCAGGACTCTTCAACAAGAACAGAGCAGAGGTGGCTGTCACCAAGCAGCTGATGGTGTCCCTACACACTTCTCCTTGGAGATGCTTTGGCTCAGCACAGCCTGCAGTAGCAGGGAGTAAATGTCACACACTGCCTGGGCTTCACACACTTATGTGCTGAGGAGTAAGGCAAGCAGAGCTCTGGTGAGACGCTTGAGTGCTCAGGGCACAACATCCACCTGGTATGATGGTACCAGAGGGGAAATCTCTGAGCCAGAAAGTGTAAGAAAGACATTGAGGGGCTGCAGGGTGTCCAGAGAAGAGCAGGGAGGCTGGTGAGGGCATCACACAAGGAGTAGCCAAGGGAGTTGGGGATGCTCAGCCTGAAGGAAGAGGCTGAGGGGAGACCTCACTGCTATCTACAGCTCCTTGAAGTGAGGTCAGGGTGAGGTTGGTGCTGCTCTCTCCTCCCAAGTAAGCAGAAAGACAAGAGGCAATGACCTGAAATTGTGCCAGGGGAGAGACAGGTTGGAGATGAGGAAAAATTTCTTTGCTGCAAGAGTGGTCAGGGACTGGAGCAGGCTGCCCAGGGAGGTGGTGGAGCCCCCACGCCTGGAGGTGTTCCAGAAGCTGTAGCTGTGGTGCTTCAGGACATGGTTTAGTGGCCATGGTGGTTGGGCTACAGTTGGACTCAATGATCCTAAAGGTCTTTTCCAACCTTTATGATTCTGTGATCCTGCAGCATTTTTTACCAAGCACTTGGAACAACTTCTCTGAGGAATTCCAAGGCTTTGCTCCTTCCCTCTCTCATTTCACAACTTCACAGATTGCACTGGGTTGGAAGGGACCCACAGAGGTCATCTTGTCCAACCTCTCTGCAGTCTGTAGGGACATCTTCAACTACAGCAGGCTGCTCAGGGCCTCATCAAGGTCTGCCACCCTAAGCAGGAACTGCCACCACTCTCAGCTGTGGTACAGCACAGCCAACAGCTGAGCCACACTTGCCACTTCAGAACCCCTTAGGGAGCCATGCCCATGTGCACATCCACCTCCCCAGGCTGCAGGTCAGCTCCACCTAGTCCAGGTGAATGGTCCTTCAACAGCAGTCACTAATTCTTAAACTCAACTATGGAATTTTCAAGAACAGTCCAAATAAAATTCCTAAAGGCCTCTGAGCAGGTGGCTAATGCCTCATCTTGCACACCTCTTTCAAATGCAGTCAGGTTAATAAAGATCAGCTCCTGTTTTAAAGAAGGAGTGAGCTGATTCTGCCCCTCTGCTCTGCTGAGACCCCACCTGGAGTCTGGTGCCTGCAACACAAGAAGAGCATGGAACTGGTGGAGAGGGCCATGAAAATGGGGACAGGCTGGGGGAGTTGGGGCTGTAGAGCCTGGAGAAGAGAAGACTCCACGGAGACCTTAGAGCAACATTCCAGCACCTGAAGGGGCTACAGGAGAGCTGAGGAGGGACTTGTGACAAGGACTGGGAGTGACAGGAGGAGGGACAATGGCTTTGAGCTGGGAAAGGGGAGAGTGAGAGTGGAGAGGAGGAAGAAATTGTTGAGAGTGAGGATGGTGAGAGACTGGCACAGGTTGCCCAGGGAGGCTGTGGCTGTCCCCTCCCTGGAGATGTTCAAGGCCAGGCTGGATGAGGCCTGTGTTGGTGGGAGGTGTCCCTGCCATGGCAGGGGGTTGGGATTAGATGATCTTGGAGGCCCCTTCCAAGCCAAACCACTCTGTGGTTCTGTGCTGATGGGCAGAGGAAGGCAGGGGCAGGGATGCATTAGATGCAAGGATACATTAGAAGTAGTCTGGAGAGTTCCTGCACAGAAGGGCAGTGCAGTGCCACCACCTTTCATGGCACTGTGTCAGGCCTGCCAGAGCTCTTCTTACCTCCAGGTCTCTCAGGAGCCAGGTCTTACTGAAGCCAGTTCCTTTGCTACATTTCTTGACTAGAAGCTTGAGTAAACCAGACTGGAGGAAGGCAGCTTGGACCTCCTTAAAGCCATGAATCTACAGAGACAGACACACAAGTGAGTGAGAGGAACACTGCATCACATGGCCTGAGATTCATTTTCTGCTCAGGTGAATTATCTTGGCAATCTTTTCACTCCCTAAACCCCCTCAAAACACAAATCTCCATTTCAAACAGTTTAGTGTTTGACATACACCTAGTAGTAACTGGGTATCTGGTTTGCTCTGAGAGCCAGAAAAAAAGACAGCCCAGATTCCCTCTTCCAATATTCAGGAGTAGAGGCAAGGTCAAGTGAGCTTTACTCCAGGAAGGAAGAAATTTCTTCTTCAGCCTTGCTGAACAGTCAGCCCTCAGAGACCAAAACCGATTCAACTCCCACCTCAGCCTCATAAATCCTCTTTAAATCCTAGAAATATTTTCAGCCCCCTACAGAGAGGGACAAGGAGGAGGCAGCTGTGAGAGGGATGACTTTGTGTCAGTGTCCCAACTGGCTCAGTCAGTACTCAGGGGCCTGCAGTGCAAGAAAATGAACTTCAAATTGTGGACTCTATCATCTCTGGAGGTCCCTTCCAGCCCCCAGCACTGAAGGTTTTGTCTATTACATTTCACATGCCAAAGGTACCTTAAGTGTCCTGTAAAGCCCTTTTAGAGCCAGTGACAAGACCCAGGTGGCTTCCACTGCCTCGGCACAGCTGCTGTCCATGGTGGTCTGCAGGAGGTGTGTGGATATGAGGACAAAGTGCTGCAGGTACTGCCGGAGCTGGCTCTGGGGGTCGCTGCCTTCCTGCCCACACTTCTGAACCAGCTGATAGTCCTTCACTGCAGGGGAGAAAACAGCTCAGCAGGCCCAGCTGCAAGGGCTGGGAAGCTTACTGGGAGACAGGAACACAGTTCATGAAGCATGCTCTAGTAGGGTCTTGTACTGAAGTGATCTGGGATCTACTGAAGAGCCCTGGGTAACATCTGTAACTCTTTGCACATCAACAGCACAGCAGAAGAGAGCAGCACATGGTGCATTCCACAGTGAAAGTGAGGAAAGTTTGGTCTTGCAATTGATGTGGTGAAATAAACCTTACTCAGCTTAATGTTTAAAATGTCAGCAGTGAAAAGCAATGATAAATCAAAAGCTTTTGGAGTCAAAGTTTGCCTCAACAGCCAAAAGCAGCTCACTCTGCTGATCTTTCCAAGCATCTCTTAACTTCAAGAGTGAAATCTTGTGACAGTCTTTGCTTTAAGAACTACACAGTATGAGATGCCCTTCCCTGGAGGTGTTTGAGGCCAGGCTGGATAAGGCCTTGAGCAACCTGTGCTGGTGGGAGGTGTCCCTGCCCACGGCAGGAGGTCGAAACTGGAGGATCTTTAAGGCCTCTTCCAACCCAATGCATTCTATGGGTCCATGTGTGCCAAACCCAAAAGGCTCCAGCCCTGGAAGTGCACCTGGGCTCTGATGCCTGTGGAGCTTGGCCAACTTCAAACAAGGTGAAACACAGCAGGAAGATTCTCTCTGGCACAGTGAACAGGACCCAAGAGGCAGCATCCTGCTCTAGGCTTTTATGGCCTGGTCTAAAATGGATTATGCTAAAATATCCAGACACATCTCCTGGAGGAGAAAACCTTCCTTGGCCTGCTGGCCACACTCTTCCTTGTGTCCCCAGGACACCATTTGGCTCCTTGCCCCCCAGGAGCTGCCCCATGGGAACTTGTCCCCCAGCACTCCCAGCTCCTTCTCCTTGGAGCTGCTTCCCAGCAGGTCCCCTCTCACCTGTCCTGCTGCAGGAAGTTGTTCCTGCCCAGGGCTAGGACCCTGCCCTTCCCCTTGCTGACCTTCATCAGGTTCCTCTGCCACACTCTGTGGCCTGGCCAGGGCCCAGGTGTTCTCATGTATCCCTAACAGCATTTCAGAAGTGCTCTGTGATTCTCTGACACAACACAAGCTTCCCAGTACCTGTTTTTCTCTTTCTGGTTTTGATGTCTACCACAACTGCCCTGTTCTTCTCCGTGAAGTGCTTCAGGATGATGACATTGTGAGGCTCATTGGCATTGTCCATGTACACGGAGCGAGTCCCCATGCACAGCACCTGCAGTGGCAGAACTTTGCTGTCATTTGGAAGAGCTCTTTGCTCACACAGACACCTCTGACATGGGTTACATTTGCTTCTCTTTGGAGGTGCAATTTCTTAGCTGAACAATCTGCTCACTGCCAGGGATTTGCTGATCTTCAGGCAACAGCAGCTCACCTCTGCTAAAAACAGTCCCAGCTGTGCCCTGGGCTGCATCAGGAGAAGTGAGAGCAGCAGGGAGGGGATTCTGCCCCTCCACTCTGCTGAGATTCCACCCACATCACTGCCTCTAGTTCTGGTGTCCCCAAAAGAGGAGGAGGTGAAACTGCTGGAGAGGGTCCAGAGGAGGCCACAAAGATGCTCAGAGGGTGGAGAAACCTCCCTATGGGGACAGGCCCTTTTGCAAGTGCTTTTAATGCAAATGAGCTCTTGGCTCTGCTTTGTAACATCCTGCACAGGTACTGCTTTGAACAGCTGCCACCTTGTAGCTGGTTTGAGGTATTCTACAAATGGGAGTGGAATCCCCTACAGGGACAGGCTGGCAGAGTTGGGGCTGTTCATCCCAGAGAAGAGAAGGTTCCAGGGAGACCTTTGAGCAGCCTTCCAGTGCTTGAAGGAGCTCCAGGAGAGCTGGGAAGGGACTCTGGACAAGGGCTGGGAGTGACAGGAGGAGGGAGAATGGCTTTGAGCTGGGAGAGGGGAGAGTGAGAGTGGAGAGGAGGAAGAAACTGTTGAGAGCGAGGGTGGGGAGACTGGCACAGGTTGCCCAGGGTGGTTGAGGCTGGATGAGGCCTTGAGCAGCCTGTGCTAGTGGGAGGTGTCCCTGCTTGTGGCAGGGGGTTGGAGCTGGATGAGCTTTAAGGTCCCTTCCAGTCCAACCCATTCCGGGCTGCTGTGAATCTATGAACACCAACTGGATGCAACATGGGCAATGTATTAGGGCTGGGACTACCAAGGAGTGAGCTTGGATTGGTTTGCTGGTAGGAGAAGCCCTTTTTGATGCTCAGCTGTACTCAGGTGGCTTTCTCAGGGTAGTTCTCAGCAATGGGGAGATGTGAACTGACACCACCAGTGATGCCCCCAGCTGACGACACCCAAAGGCTTTACAAGCAGACACCTCCAAGCTCTGCTTTCCCAGCCTTGAGTACCCCATGGCACTCACCTCAGGGAAGCCCACCAGCACCAGGAGAGTGAAGATGTTGGTGTGCTTCAGCTGGCAGGGCAGCTGCCTGATGCAGTGCTGGGTGAAGGCGGTGATGACCTGGTGCCAGCGGGCGCAGGCGTGCAGCGAACGCAGGATGTCTGCCATGGAGCTGGCCCAGTCCAGGCCCACACGGCTGCAGGGCAACAGCAGCTGGTGAGGAGGCTGCCCACACACCCCAGGGGTTTGCAGTCCCACACCAAAGCCTGTCTGCAGACTCTCACCTCTCGCTCCCAAATCTAATTTAGGGCTCAGAGTCTGTCCTCTGCCCCACGGGAGGTGCTTCGGTGCTCACCCAGATGCCCACCTGCCCTCCCTCACAAAGTCTGCAGATAGCACCAAGCTGGGTGGCTGTGCCCATCTGCAGGAGGGTAGGGAAGCTTTGCAAGGGGATCTGGAGAGGGGAAACCATGGGCCAAGGCTCACTGGATGGAGTTCACAATGCCAAGTGCCAGGTCCTGCACCTGGGTCATAACCACCCCATGGTGAGCTACAAACCTGGGGATGTGTGCTTGGAGAGCTGCAACTTGGAGAGGGACCAGGGGCTGTTGCTTGACAGTTGACTGACCATGAGCCAGCAGTGCCCAGGTGGCCAAGGAGGAAAATGGCATCCTGGCTTGGGTTATAAACAGGGTGGGCAGCAGGGACAGGAGGGCACAGCCGGGGACACACCTCAAGTGCTGTGTTTGGCTCTGGGCCCCTCACTCCAGGAAGGACACTGAGGGGCTGGAGCCTGTCCAGGCTGGAGATGGGCCTGGAGCACCTGGGCTGTAAGGAAAGGCTGAGGGAGCTGGGGTCTTCAGGCTGGAGGAGGATGAGAGAGAACTCATTGCTCTCTGCAGCTCCCTGAAGGGAGGTTGCAGTGAGGAGGGGGCAGCCTCTTCTTGGTATCAAGTGACAGGAGCAGAGGAAATGGCTCCAGGCTGCCCCAGGGCAGGCTCAGAATGAAGATCAGGAAATTTCTTCTCTGGAAGGATTGTCAACCACTGGTACAGGCTGCCCAGGGCAGCGCTACAGTCACCACCCCTGGGGCTGTTCTAGCAGTGTGGACCTGGTGCTGAGGGACATGGTTTGGTGCTGAGCCTGCAGTGCTGGGCCAAAGACTGCACTGGATGAGCTTGCAGAGCTCTTCCAACCCAATCTGTTCTGTGATTCTGGGCCTACACAAATAACAATCCAGAGAGACTGGCCTCCTTGCTCTAAAGTCTGAGAGCATCCTCTCCCTCACTGATCCTCTGCATATTCTGCCTTTAAATGTCACAGATTCTGTTTGTGAGCCTGTGAAGCACAGATGCAGAGGGCATAGTTTACAGCCATAGCATTCATCTTAGAATGCTTGGGAGCTTTCTCAAGATCAAACTGGCACATCTGCCCTGCCCCTCCTTGTTGTTTCCAGGACAACAAATACAAAAGCCTCTCTGCTACTTATCTAGAAGAGGTCCAGCTGCAGAACTCAGCACTGGTTAGCATGGACTCACTTTCCTCCTTTGCCCTTACACAAGAGATATGGAGCTCAGTGGGAGAGAACTGGCAGACAGGGCTCCAGGCTGCCCTCCCTCCCACCATAACGTGCTCTGGAGGTGAGTACAGAAGGCACTCTTCACCAGGCAGCCTTCTTTTGGAAGGCAGGTAAGAGATTCTCACTGTGACAGGGGCTGCAGGGCATGACCAAGGTAAACGAACTTTCTCTCCAAGTGAGCGGGGCAAACACGGAAGAGAGCAGGTGTTAGTCAGCAGAGAAAGGCTGGGGAGTGTGGAGGGAGGCAGCACCTGTCTAAACACACAGCTCCCAGGCTGAACAGAAGGTGAGTTGTCTTCCAGCCCTCTGGCACTGCAGAGCCATCTCCTGTAGCAAACAGACTGTGCTTGGCCGAGAGGACTTTGGCCACTGCAGCATCCACTTCTGCTGGTCGCAGGCGCAGGATGAGCTGCCCCAGCAGCCCCAGGGTTAAGTGGTAGGTCTCATTTAGGTGGCCAGCATTTGAGATGACCACCTGGAACATCAGTGGAAGTATCTGCTCCAGGTTGATCAAGGACATGGTAGAGCCCTATAGAAAAAGAAGAATCTCTAAGGCAGGGAAAGGAGACCAAGATTAGTCCAACCCTGAGCACACACCAAAGCTTCTGTCCTAGTGGCAGCTAAGAGCCCAGGCTACTGGCCTGCTGAGCTGACCTCTCCCAAACCCAGGCTGACAATTCACACTTTGTTGAAGAGTTCAGCAGGACTGCTTCACAGAGAACTTCAAACTGCCTTCCCTCTCCCTCTGCCCAGGAACAAGCCCTCACAAGCCATGTGAAATGTCTGAAGACATTCCTGCTCCCCCTGAGCAATCTGTAGGCAACCAGAACCCATCTCCCACACTTAAGTGGCTGTGGATCTCATTCATCTTATCTGTGACACTTGGAGAGTGACCCAGACTGAAGGTAAGAGGAACTAACTGATTTGAAAGGTGGTAACATAGCTGCCAGCAGTCCCAGGATCCTCTTCTGAGAGCACTCAGCAAAAACTTGTTCTTGGCTAGGGAGTAAAAGCTTCTCTGCTTCCTTCTGGGTGGAATCCTCTGAGATGCAGTCATCTGCTTTGGAAATTCAAACAAAAGAAGAAAATCCCCCAGATACTATTGAGAAGAAAAGCAGTAAGTGACAAAAAGTCTTTATAAAAGACTGTAACATTGGATAGAGACTTACAGCAACAATAGAGACAGAGGAAGGGAAGAGCCAGTGACAGATCCATTTCACCATGGCAATTCCTACAGCACTAGAGTCAGCTCTGGTTCCAAGCAGGTAAGAACACAAAATATTGTGTCAGACCAGCAGGAACCAATCTCCACCCATGGATATCCCTCAGTGGAACTCACAGAATGGGGTGGGTTGGAAGGGACCTTAAAGCTCATCCAATTCCAACCCCCTGCCACAAGTAGGGACACCTCCCACTAGCACAGGTTGCTCAAGGTCTCATCCAGCCTGGCCTTGAACACCTCCAGGGAGGAGGCAGCCACAGCCTCCCTGGGCAGCCTGTGCCAGTCTCTCTCCTCACTCTCACTCTCCTCTCTCCCAACTCGAAGCCATTGTCCCTCCTCCTGTCACTCCCAGCCCTTGTCCAAAGTCCCTTCCCAGTTCTCCTGGAGCCTCTTCAGGCACCGGAAGGCTGCTCTGAGCTCTCCCTGGAGCCTTCTCTTCCCCACAAAGAACAGCCCCAACTCTGCCAGCCTGTCCCTGTAGGGGATTCCACTCCCATTTGTAGAATACCTCAAACCAGCTACAAGGTGGCAGCTGTTCAAAGCAGTACCTGTGCAGGATGTTACAAAGCAGAGCCAAGAGCTCATTTGCATTAAAAGCACTTGCAAAAGGGCAGAATTGGGTTAGGATGAAAACAGCACAGCTGTTTGCTTTGCATGTCACTGGCTATTTGTGTGAGAGGGGAAAGGAGTTTTACCTGTTGGAGAAGCGCTGCCCTCTGCAGCTCTGTCTGACTCCTGGCTCAGAGCAGCTTCCTTTGCCAGGACAGCTTTGCTTTCACCTCCTTGCTTTTCTGCTTTATGTCCTGCTGGAGACTGAATTTCACTGTAAGCATCTCCCCTCCCCTAAAAATAGAACAAAGGCAAAAAAGAGTAAAACAAAGCTGAGCATCGGCAGAACTCACCATGGAAAGCAGCAGCCTCTCATCTGCACTGGACAAACATTCTGCCACCAACAGCACAGCATCACAGACTGGGTTGGGTTGGAAGGGACCTCAAAGTTCAGCCAGTTCCAGCCCCCTGCCACAGGGTGGGGGTAGGTTGCTCAAGGCCTCATCCAGCCTGGTATTGAAAACTTCCAGAGCTGGAACTTTCACAACTTCCTATCAAACTGGTTCAGAACTTGCTCTGTGCATGTCTCAAACTCCCAGCAGTGACACAGATTTCTCTGTTTTGCTGCTGTTCTCAGTGCACAAAATTATTTCACTGGAACAGTTTTATACACTGCAGGAAACTACCTAAAAAGTGCCAACAACCAGGGGAAATCACAGGACTTCCAGATAAAAAAAAAAAATCATCCTTGCGTCTTCCTTCAAGGACTTTGTTCAGCAGCTGCCTGTGAGCACCTAAAGTCTTTGATCAGCTGCATCTAAAACATGAACCAACCAACAACTGCTCCCTTGCCTCCCAACTTTTACCTACAAATGAACTCATCTCAGAATCAAGAAGGTTGGAAAAGAACTTTAAATCCTTGAGTGCAGCCACAGCCCAGCTGCCATGAAGCAGCATATCAACAGATTCTTGAACTCTTCTAGGGATGGGGACTCCACCACCTCCCTGGGCAGCCTGTTTCAATGCCTGAGAACTCATGCAGGAAAGAAAATTGTTCCTAACATCCAAGTTAAACCTCTCCCAGGCACAACTCAATCTCATTTCTGCTCATCCTGTTGCTGGTCACTCGGGAGAACAGAATCACTCCACACACTCTCAGCTCCACCTGCAGAACAGGACAGGCTGTGGAGCTCTGTAGATCACTCACTCAGCAGGGGTGCTGCAGATACCAACACTTACACTGCAATACAGCAAGAAGCCTGTACTGGGTTTCTCCTCTCTTCCCTTCACTGCTTTATCACCAGCAGGACTGTTTGGAGCAGCATCTGTGGGAGGACTGACTGCAACAGTGTCACTGTCAGAGAAGGATTCACCTTCAGGTAGCATGCAGAGGAGAGCTAAATTCTTCACACCTGGAAGTAAGAGTGATAAAAGCTGCTGAGCTGTGCAGTGGTGAACAAAAAGCAGAGCTAGAATCTTTGACAAGAGAACTGAAAACTTCCCTCACACTTCTGAGCATCAATTCCAGCAAAAGATTTGCAGATTCATGGAATGGGTTGAGCTGGAAGGGACCTTAAAGCTCATCCAGCTCCGACCCCCTGCCACAAGCAGGGACACCTCCCACCAGCACAGGCTGCTCAAGGCCTCATCCAGCCTGGCCTTGAACACCTCCAGGGAGGAGGCAGCCACAGCGTCCCTGGGCAACCTGTGCCAGTCTCTCTCCATCCTCACTCTCACTCTCCCCCCTCCCAACTCAAAGCCATTGTCCCTCCTCCTGTCACTCCCAGCCCTTGTCCAGAGTCCCTCCCCAGCTCTCCTGGAGCTCCTCCAGGCACTGGAAGGCTGCTCTAAGGTATCCCTGGAGCCTTCTCTTCCCCACAATGAACAGCCCCAACTCTGCCAGCCTGTTCCACAGGGAAGGTTCTCCAGCCCCTCTCATTACATTCATGGTCCCCTCTGGACCCCCTCCAGCAGGTCCTTGTGCTGGTTCTCCAGAGCTGGAGGCAGAGCTGCAGGTGAGGTCTGAGCAGAGCAGAGGGGCAGAATCCCCTCCCTGTGCTGCTGCTCTCCCTGCTCTGCCTGCAGCCAGCACACAGCTGTCTCTGGGCTGCCAGCCACTAGTGCTGGCTGCTGGGCACTTGGGCACCAACTGACACCCCCAAGGCCTTCTCCTCCAGGCTGCTCTCAGCCACTCCTTGCCCAGCCTGAATTTGTGCTTGAGATTGTCTTGGCCCAGCTGCAGGACCTTGCACTTGGCCTTGCAGAACCTCCTGAGGTTGGCTTGGGCCCAGCTCTGCAGCCTGTCCATGTCCCTCTGGATGGATCCCTGCCCTCCAGCTTGTCACCCACACCACACAGCTTGGGGGCATCAGCAGACTTGCTGATGTCCCCTTTCATGTTCACTTAGTTCTGTGGTTCCATTACCCACCACTAACATTTCCCACCTCACAAAGCTACCAGCAGGGCAGAAATCTGAAGGAGTTACAGACACCTTCCAGCAGTGCAAGTTATGAAAAGTAAATGAAATTTGTCTCAGCTTTTAACCTTCTGACCAGTTAAATACAAACCAGTTAATGAGCATGCCAATGGATCTGGTGGTGCTGCCATTTCAGCTCTATGTGAGTGAAAGGACTGCACTTGAGTCTAGAAATTTGGATTCATCCAACACAGGTCTCTGCTGCAGCAGCTCCTTCTCTGTCGGGTTCACAGAAATCACTGAATGGGTTGGGTGGGAAGGGACCTTCAGAGGTGATCCAGCCCAACCCCCTGCACTCAGCAGGGACATCCTCTGCTGCAGCAGCTTGCTCAGAGCCTTCTCCAGCCTGACCTTGATGATCTCCAGGGATGGGTTCTCAGCTACCTCACTGGGCAACCTGCTGCAGTGTTCCAGCAGCCTCCTGGTGCAGAACTTGTTCCTCACACCCACTCTCAATCTGCTCTCCTCTCATTCTGAACCACTGCCCTCACCCTGTCCCTGCAGGCCTTTGGGAACAGTCCCTCTGCAGCCTGCTTGGAGCCCCCTTTGGGCACCGGCAGGCTGCTCTTAGGTCTCCCTGTAGCCTTCTCTTTTGCAGACTGAACACCCCCAGCTCCCTCAGCCTGTCCTCCTTTCCAGACAGACATCATCCCCAGAAACTTCACCTTTGCTGTGATACAGGATAAAGAATTCCTGCCAGTAGATGCAGAACAAAAACCCCAACATTTCCCATCAACTTATTTGCATCCTTCAAGTCCTTCAGGTGTCAGCAACATGTTAGTAACAGGATGTGAGGCTGTACTGACTGATCCCTTTACAACATCTAAGATGGAAAAAGACCAAAGCACCCAGCAGCTGCCAAGCTGCCTCCAAGATTTATGTAAGCAGAAGACCGATTGTCTCAGAACCCATTTCTCATGTGAGCACCGCTTGTTCTGCATCAACTCTCTCCATAAACAGCTCCCAGTGAAGGCCACAGCAGCTTCCTCTTTCCTTTGGCAATTTCACAGGGAGCAGTCCCAGGCACTTCTGACCCTGGCTCAAGGCAGTGCTCTGGGGCAGAGGAGCTGCCTCACCTTTGCCATGCTGCGCTTTCATCAGGCAGTCTCCAATGAGCTGGATGCACTGCTGCTGCAGGACCCTGGCATGACTGAGGAGCTGTGCATCAAGCTTCTCTCCCTCTGCTTCCTCCCCACTGGCCAGATCTGCGCTGTAGAGGGTGAGAGCTGCAAAGAGCAGCCAGGAGTAGTTGTGGAGGTAGGGCTGGATGAGGCGCTGCCGGTCGCTGATGCGGATGGTCACCATGGGGTACACTGTGATGCTGTGGGTGGGCAGGTGGCTGAAAGACAGTAGGAAAGGGTCCTGAACTCCAGCCATTCTCTTGCTAACCAATGCACTCAGGAACAGAGAGACCTTCACAAGAAACAAGGTAAATCCAACACCTCCCAGAGCTCAAACTGGGGACCTTCAAGCGCTGCAAACTGACCGGGCAGGACTGGAGGAAATGGCCTCAGGTTGCCCCAGGGGAGGCTTAGGTTGAACATGAGGAACAAATTCTTGCTCTAAAGCTTTTTCAAGGCCTGGCCCAGGCTGCCCAGGCTGGTGGTGGAGTCCCCATCCCTGGAGGGGTTTCAAAGCCATGGAGATGTGGTGCTGAGGGCCATGGTTTGGTGCTGTTAATGGCTGGGCCTGATCTCAAGGATCTCTTCCAACCCAAAGTTCTGGGACTTCAGCAGCGCTCATCTAACACAGCCTGAACTGTCAGGAGAGCTCTGAACTAGGAGGAGTATTGCCCAAGAACTCTGGTGCTTAGTCTGCCTTCTCTGAAGCCCACTTTGTCTGCCCACACCATTGTGTGTTCCTTCTGCCAGTCAGGGTGGGGAACTCTCCTCTGCAGCCCTCCCAGCTGACTGCAGAAGTCACCTCAGAGTCTGGGGCAGGTTTCCAAACTGCAGAAATTTTTGCTGAACCGCTCCTATAGATCTGCTCTGCTTCTCCAGAGGTCACCAATTGCATGTCCTGATGTCAGACACAGCCTTGTAGGAAGCAACAGACTCACAGGCTCACAGAATGGGGTTGGGCTGGAAGTGAAGCTGAAGCTCATCCAGTTCCAACCCCCTGCCCGGGGCAGGGACACCTCTGCACACCCACTTGCTCAAAGCCTCATCTAACCTGGCCTTGAACACTTCCATGGATGCAGCATCAACCACTTCTCTGGGAAACTTGTTCCAGTGTCTCACCAGCCTCAGACTACAAAGGTTGGCTTGCAAGAAGAAAGATTTTAGGACTTCTTTCCCTATTTTTTTCGATCAGCACAATTTAAAGATTTTCACAGTAGTGTAGGTTGGAAATGACCTTTGAGGAGATAGAGTCCAACCCTTAACCCAGCACTGCCAACCCCACCATTAAACCATGGCCCTCAGCACCACATCTGCACAGTTTGGAATTCCTCCAGGAATGGGGACTCAGCTATGCTAAGTGTGTGCCCTGCCATCTTTAGCTGCCATGCAGAGTGCTAGGACTGCAGTCCCTGGGCACTTCTCTCGGACAGGAACACAAAGGAGACAGAAATTCAAAGACTCCCAGAGTGGTTGGTTTGAATGGACCTTAAAGATCACCCAGTTCCACCCAGCTCCCCTGCCCTGGGCAGGAACATCTTTCACTAGCACAGGTTGCTTAAGGTTTTGTCCAACCTGGTCCTGAACACCTCCAGGCAGAGGACATCCACAACCACCCTAGGAAGCCTGGTTCCAGCCTCCCCAGCCTCACTGTCAACCATTGCCTCCTCATCTCCAGTCTCAGTCTCCACTCTCCCAGCCCAAAGTCATTGCCCTGTTTCTGGAAGCCCTTGTGTGTGATGTGCACAAGCTCCCTGCCCAGCAAGTGTGTCTGGAACACGAGGGTGGCTGATTTGACCCAGCTGCTATCCCTCCCCTGCCGAGGGCAGCAGGGCACAAACTCCCCCTGCAGTACCTGTCAGAGTACTTCTTTGCAGAGTAGCATCCATAGCAAAGGTCGAAGTCGTCACACACGTTGCAGTTCATTCTCCTGCCTACGATGACTCCTTGGCAGTGGTCACAGGCATACTCCATGTTAACCATCTCATGGTCATCCTCATGGCCTTCAGGTTTAACCCCACCTGTAAAGAAATGTGCTCAGGATCCCCTGTCCATCTGTTCTGATCAGGACCTGCTTTATTTCCCAGCTCATCTTCAGAATGGAAATTCAGCACTTCTACAACACCCAGAAGCAACATTTCACTTTATGGAGACGTCTCATTTGACAGACAACCTTTTTTGCCTTTTAACAGAGGGTCTGGAGAGGTTTGTTCAGTGGCTCTTACCCAGGAAGCAGGTCTTGCACAGGTCCATGTCGCTGCACTGCAGGCAGCGGTAGCGGTGCCAGGGAGCGATCTCGTCGCAGCCGTCACAGGAGATGTCCACGTTCAGCATGTCACAGTAACGAGCCACAAACATGTGCATCTGCAGCCACAGACACAGCCCAGCTCACCCACTGCCTGCCCACTCTGAAAAGCCTCTTTTTAGACACAAAGCAGAACATTTCCCCTGCACCAAAAGGAGCTTTCCAGCATTCCGGGAACTGGAGGGGGCCTCCAGGATCTGAAGGGGGCTACAGGAAGGCTGGGGAGGGACTACTGACAAGGACTTGGAGTGCCAGGCCAAGGGGAATGGGTTTGAACTGGCAGAGGGGAGACTGAGACAGGATGGTAGGAGGAAGTTGTTTGCAGTGAGGGTGGTGAGACACTGGCACAGGTTGCCCAGGGAGGCTGTGGAGCACAGAATCACCCAATGTGATCAAAGGTCATGTTGGGTGATTCTGTGCTCCACAACCTCCCTGGAGGTGTTCAGGACCAGGTTGGACAAGGCTTTGAGTGCCCTGTGCTAGTGGGAGGTGTCCCTGCCTATGGTAGGGGGTTGGAACTAAATGATCTTTGAGGTCACTTCCAACCTTACCTATCTATGATTCTATGATTTCAGGTTTCTGAAGGCCTGCAGGGAGACTGGGACCCAAGTCAGGACAAACCAGTTTGAGCCAGATTGCTTGCTCCCTTTATAGGCCTTCAGAAGCCCTATCTACCCCTTTTGCAGATAAATAAGCAAATCAAGAAGTCACCTTTCTCTGCTTCTCTGGGTCAGCTTGAGCTATCTTTTCATACCAGGTCTCAAACATCACATCCTGACACTCATCCATCCACTCACAGTTTTGCTTGTAGTCAGCAATTTCATCTTCTTCACTCCACTGACTGAAAGAAAAACAAGCTCAAAATTAAGTTTGAATGCACTCAGGCTTCTCTCCAGTGTAATTTGGGACACCCTTCTTGTTTTGATTTTACAGAATCATGTTCCTAGAACCAGAAATGTGGCACTCCAGGTGGCTTGGTTAACAAATGACCACACAGACACCTGCTCACTGCCTCTGTACAAGACACATGGGGACCAGAATGCAGAAGCAGAGAAATCTCCACTTCCAAAGCTGCCTTTAGTAATGTTAGCAGAGCAGATTGGACATTTTAAAAGATTTGTGACTCATGACTTTAGAGCAGCCTTTCAATACCTGAAGGGAGCCTGCAGGGAGGCTGCAGAGGAACTTTTCATGAGGATGTGTAGAGACAGGTCAAGGGGGGATGGTTTGAAGCTAAGGGAGGGAAGGTTAGACTGGAGCTGAGAAAGAAGTTCTTCAGTAGGAGGGTAGTGAGAGTCTGGAATGAGTTGGCCAGAGTGGCTGTGGCTGCCTCCTGCCTGGAGGTGTTCAAGGTCTTGGGCAACAAAGTCTAGTTGAGAGGTGCCCCTGCCCATGGCAGGGAGGCTGCAGTAGATGATCTCTGAGGTCCCTCCCAACCTGAGCCACTCTGTGATGCGTAGGAAGAACAAGCACTGCAAACCTGCACTGTGCAGGTGTCAGAAACATTTGGTATTTATCCAGACAAGGAGCAGCATTATCTGCCTCTGCTGCACAACTGAGGTGTCCCAGCAGTAACCAAGTCAAAGACACAATTCCAAGAACTTTTTGCACTGGTAATGCTGGAATAAAAAACAAACACTTCAGTGAAACCCTTGGGTCTGGTCAAAACTAGGTCACCCTTGTTAGCAGTGCTTCTACCACTCCTCTCAGCAGCATTTTGCACCAGGAAGGGCTCCTGAGCTTTGTGCATTCTGCACTCACCAGATGACACTGTCATGAATACTTATGTTCTCTTGTGAGGTAGCCATGAGAAGATGTGGNAGTGAGAGTCTGGAATGAGTTGGCCAGAGTGGCTGTGGCTGCCTCCTGCCTGGAGGTGTTCAAGGTCTTGGGCAACAAAGTCTAGTTGAGAGGTGCCCCTGCCCATGGCAGGGAGGCTGCAGTAGATGATCTCTGAGGTCCCTCCCAACCTGAGCCACTCTGTGATGCGTAGGAAGAACAAGCACTGCAAACCTGCACTGTGCAGGTGTCAGAAACATTTGGTATTTATCCAGACAAGGAGCAGCATTATCTGCCTCTGCTGCACAACTGAGGTGTCCCAGCAGTAACCAAGTCAAAGACACAATTCCAAGAACTTTTTGCACTGGTAATGCTGGAATAAAAAACAAACACTTCAGTGAAACCCTTGGGTCTGGTCAAAACTAGGTCACCCTTGTTAGCAGTGCTTCTACCACTCCTCTCAGCAGCATTTTGCACCAGGAAGGGCTCCTGAGCTTTGTGCATTCTGCACTCACCAGATGACACTGTCATGAATACTTATGTTCTCTTGTGAGGTAGCCATGAGAAGATGTGGTAGCGAAATCTCAACAAAGAAGGAGAGATCACTTGGTTCCCAGCTCATATCCAAGAGGTGAAGGAGAGCTGTCTGCACACATGATAGGGCTGGAAGCAGAGATCTAAAGAAAAACACAGGACAATAAAATGTAACAGTTCCAAGGTAGGGTCAAAACAGCACATTTGGGGAGCAAGGGACAGGCACTGGGCACTCATCCCCAGTCTCTGCTCTGCACTGCTTTAACTATGTGCCAGAAACTCAGGTGTATGGATGCCCAACCTCACAACATTTAGGAAGAGAGGCCAAACCAATCTGAAAGGAAGATTTATCCTCTGCAGATCCTCTGTTGCCTTCTGCTTAAGCACGAGCTTGAACAGAGCACAAGCTGCAGCCCCAGCCCCAGCAAGAGGCTCTGCCTCTTCTCTGCAGCCCCAGCCCCAGCAAGAGGCTCTGCCTCTCCTCTGCAGCCCCAGCCCCAGCAAGAGGCTCTGCCTCTCCTCTGCAGCCCCAGCAAGAGGCTCTGCCTCTCCTCTGCAGCACGTTTTCTTGTTCTCTTTGGAACCTCTGCCATGCTCAGTTGAAAGTGGGTAAAAAACTTTAAAGTTATTACCAGGGAAACATACATTAGAATCCCCACACTCTACTTTCTTTAGCACACAAAGCTGCAAATCTCAACACCTCAAACCAGAACATCACCAAAACATGAGCTCTGACATGAAGGCATGGCTGCAGAGCTCCTGTATTTATTGTGGCACTACTACTGCCAAAGCATTTCACAGTAGTTTGCTGTATCTGGAGAACAGGTCTGGTGAGGAGCAGCTGAGGGGACTGGGTTTTCATTTTGGAGAAAAAGGAGGCTGAGAGAAGTTCTCACTGCTCTCTACAGCTCCCTGAAAGGAGGCTGGAGGCAGGTGAGGGTTGGTCTCCTCTCCCTACTAGCCAGTGGTTCCATGGAGACAACTAAAACCTGTGAGTTAGATGGCCAAGAAGGCAAACAGCCTCCTGGCTGCAGCTGCAATGCTCCGGCCTGGGGAGCTCCAGGGACCTGCTCTGTGCTCAGCACTGCTGAGGCCACATCTTGAGTCCTGGGCTCAGTTCTGGGCCCCTCACTCCCAGAAGGACACTGAGGGGCTGGAGCCAGAGAAGGGCAACAAAGCTGGGGAAGGGTCTGGAGAACAGGGCTGGGAAGGAGCATCTGAGGGAGCTGGGGGAGGTTCAGCCTGGAGAAGAGGAGGCTGAGGGCAGAGCTCATTGCTCTCTGCAGCTCCCTGAGAGGAGGCTGCAGCCAGGTGGGGCTGGGCTCTGCTCCCTATGAATAAGTGAGAGGAAACAGCCTCAGGTTGCCCCAGGGCAGGTTTAGGTTGGACATTAGAAGAAACTTCTTCACTGAAAGGGTTCTCAAAGCCTGGCAGAGGCTGCCCAGGGAGGTGGCTGAATGTCCATCCCTAGAGGTAGTTCAAAGAGGCAGTGGTGGCCATGGGTTAGCAGCAGCCTTGGCAGAGTTAAGAGAATGGTTGGACTGCATGAGTTTGAAGTGTTTTGCCAAACCAAAGGATTCTCTGCTCCTGCTCTATGTTTTTGTGCTCTTGGGTTTTACTAAGCTTCAAGAACAGTGCAATGGCAGAAGAGCAGCAAACATGCAGCCAGTCAGGGTTTTAACACTAATAAAAGCCTTCTGCTTTCCTGCACGGCACTAGCACAGAGGTAACTTGGCACTTTTCACCCCAAGATCAAGGCTCTGTACTTAGCCCTGACAACAATTCAAAGCAGTCACAGTAATTAAACAATACATAATGAACACCATGGGAAGAGGAGAAGGGGGGGAGGAAGAATCCCCTGGGTGTCAAGCAGGCAGTACACTGTACCTGTCATTTATAGCACTGAACCCCTTCACAGAGTTCACCAGGAACAAAACCAGCTGGTAGTAGGACTCTCGAATCTCTTTGTGCAGCTCAGCTCCACAGCCTTCCAAGTTTCCAAAGTAGCTAGAAAGGAAAGGCTCAGGTTTAGTGGTCTGGAACTCACTGCCACACCTGTCAGTAGCATGATTTGTGCACGCTGTACAGGGAGAGAACCTTTGGAACACTCCCCACACGTGGGGAGCATGTGTTTAAAATGCAGCCTGAAACTTTGATAGGAGAAGAATCCTTGATCAGGGTCAGGAGTTAAAACCAAAACAGGCAAAGAGAATATTCCCATGGCACTGATGCTACAACATTCCCTCAGGTAATAAAAGTGTTTCACAAATTCTCAACAAGACCTTCAATGAAATCAGGTAAGGTGACCACAGAAACCTCTTGGCAAGTGAGAAGGCAGCCCACAGAGCTCAGACAGGGCCTAAGCAGACCTCCACGCAGTAGCTCCTGCTCTGAGAGCTGCTCTCTAGTTGTGGTTCTTTCTAGTTCCACAACAGAATCCTTCCTTAGAACAACTGCATGTGATTGGTGCCATCTTCTAGAGAGCTTCTGGTGTCTGTGGGCATGGCCTCTGTGGTACACAGCCTAACAGCAGAGCAGAGCTTTGGTGTATGAGTGCTATGAGGCACCCCCAGCAGCACTGCTCTTGTGCAGGGACCTGCCCCAGGCCTGGAAGTGAGCTCTTCTGCCAGACAGGGATTAGACTGACTTAAAGTCTCTGGAGGGGTTTCAAAGAGACAGAGATGTGGACCTGAGGGCCATGGCTTAGCAGCAGCCTCAATAGAGTTAGAGAATGGTTGGACTGGAGGAGCTGAAAGGGCTCTGGCAAGCACAAACAGTGCCTGATCCTGTGGATCACAGAAACTCCCAGGGTGCAATGCTGAAGGAGGAGGGACAAGTTAAAGGGTTACATCACCACAGCTTTACTGGGCAAGAAAGAAACCAACCTAGAATTAGAGAGCAACTTAAACTAAAGCACTAACTGAAGGCTCTCTGAGTTGCCTGTTGAACTGTAAAGGTGTCTGTAGGCATCCGTACTGTGATTCAAGTGCATGATAGCCCTGGCTTGGCCAGCTGTAAATCATTAATAATTAAGGTTAAATGAATGCACAGCAGACTAAAAAATAACCCTCAGGTTGTATTTTTGTCATCTATGTGGGGTCTGTAAGAAAGCTGGGGACAGACTTTTGAGCAGGGACTGTTGTGACAGGACAAGGGGTGATGGCTTGAACTCAAAGAGGGAGAATTTAGAGTAGACAGAAATGTTTGACACTGAGGTTGGGGAGAGCCTGGCCCAGGCTGCCCAGAGAAGTGGGAGATGGGTTGGATGGCCTTCAAAAGGTCCCTCCTCATCCAACCCAGTCTGTGATTCTATGACTGAAAACCACTAAACTTCCTGCTGTGTGCAGCACCCATGTGTGGAGGAACACAAGCCTAACAGCTGGAATCACACAGCTGAGACTTAGCTAAATCATTACTTACTTTGTAAAATCTTTCTGACAGGCAAGAAGCTCTAGAAGGAAAAGCACACAGGGGGGGTGGAAACAGTGTGGCTGCCCCAGTGAGTCTAGGCACCGGCGAGTGGTCTGGAGCACCTCCAGAATGCTCTGTCCTTGGGATCTTCTCAAAGCAAGGACCTTTAAAACACTGAGGGGACAAAAAAAAAAAAAAAAAAAAACACAACCAAAAAACATCTTTGAGGACTTCAAACCACAGTGTTTAAAATTACCACATAAATCACCACTGCAGAATCACTTGTGTGGTTAACCAAAAGTTTGTTATCTGTGTTTCAGCTCCATCCCACAGTGCTGGACTGCAGCTGCAGTGAGAAAAAGCTTCCAGCAGTGTGCAGCACTTCCCTCACAGCCCAAACTGCAGAGCCTAGGACAGACTGGTGAGAACTGGAGATCTCTCCTGACTTCCACTTTCAGAACAGCAGGACATATGAGGGATGCAGCCACTCTGTATTTGGTACCAAGGATTTGCAGTTCTGCTAGACCATGCCAATGCATGGAGAGAAGCAAAACCCTCTGCAAACAGCTCTCAAGAAGCAAGACAAGAAACAGCCAAGGAAATGTTTTTCACATTCTGAAGCTTCGTGTGATAGAAGTGAATCAGTCTACAACATGCACACAGCTGTGAGTAACTGAAGCCTGACACATACACCTGACAACTGCTGACGTACAAAACTGACTTCATTGCCAATTTGCAGCTAAAAGTTGGTTTATTCCACCTTAAAAGGGCCTAAGGCAGACTTCTATATTTTAACTGTATCCTGGGCTGCATCAAAAGCTGGGTGACCAGCAGGAGGGACGTGATGCTCCCCCTCTGCTCTGCTCTTGTGAGATCTCACCTGCAGTGAAGTGTCCAACTCTGGAGTTCCCAACACAAGAAGGATATGGAGCTGTTGGAGAGAGTCCAGAGGAAGCCACAAAGATGCTGAGAGGGCTGGAGAAGCTCCCCTGTGGGCACAGGCTGGGGGAGTTGGGGCTGTGCAGCCTGGAGAAGAGAAGGCTCCAGGGAGACCTTAGAGAAGCCTTCCAGTGCCTAATGGAGCCCCAGGAGAGCTGGGGAGGGACTTTGGACAAGGGCTGGGAGTGACAGGATGAGGGACAAAGCCTTTGAGCTGGGAGAGAGGAGAGTGAGAGTGCAGAGGAGGAAAAGATTCTTCAGAGGGTGGGGAGAGACTGGCACAGGTTGCCCAGGAAGGCTGTGGCTGCTCCCTCCCTGGAGGTGTTCAAGGCCAGGCTGGATGAGGCCTTGGGCACCCTGTGCTGGTGAAGCTGTTGGAACTGGCTGATCTTTGTGGTCCCTTCCCACCCAAATGATTTTCAATTTGCTCACCTTTCATGTGAGAGGGACTGATCCTTTATGAAGTCCATTATGCTTTTCAAGATAGGGTATTTCTCCTTCACAGAGGGCAGAGCTCTGGGCTCCTCCATGGACCTGAAGGAGAGCAGCCTCAGCCTGCCACGGCTGAGCTGAGACTTGCGTGTCGGGGTGGAGGGAGGCGATGCCACTTCCTCTTGCTGTGAGCCTGCATGCTCTACAGGCTTGCTGGGAACAGCTTCTCCTGCTGGGAGGGGGTCTGGAACTTGTTTTATCTTCATATCAGAGTGTGTCTCTTGGCTCCCCTCTTTTGAGCCAGGATGACTGCCTCCATGGGAAGGCACTGAGTGTGCTGCTTGGAGGCCTGCATCCAGAGCGGACCCTTTCCCTTGGCACTTCTCGCTGATGTCGTTTTGGAAGTCATCCACACCTTGGCCTTCCAAACTGTCTGGGGCAGAATCTTTCATCTTTGCTCTTACAGGCAAAAAATTCAGCAGCAAAAGGCTCTTCTGCATGCAAAGTTTTGCTGCAACATAAAAAATTGGAAGAGTTAAAATTATGACAACAGAACACAAAACTTGCAAGCTTTTGCTTCGGAAGGAAGCGATTTCTCTTTCTTCTGAGCCAAGTCACCTCAAATGTCCACCTTTGCCTGCTCACTGATCACTGAAACCATCAGTTACTGAATTCTGGATTTCCAAATGCTCAATCTGAACCACAGAAAGCACACAGCAGTCACTGAGAACAGATTCTATTCTAAGAGCAATCAGCTGCTATTCTAACATCAGTGAAGTGCTGCCATAAAAACACCTACGAATATAAAGGCAGTTCAGGACCAGGTGACCCAAGCAGAGAGGGCTGCCCACAGCCAGAGGGGGATGGCTGCAGCAGCTTCTCATATACTACTCCTGCAAAGAGCAGGCCACAGTCCCAGGTAGTTCATGAACTGCACACTGCTTTAGCTCTTAATCACACTCACTCCCAGCAGGGTGAGGCTGGAAGTGACCTCTGGGGGTCACCCAGTCCAAGCCCCTTGGCTCAAGCAGGGCACAATGCCAGCAGCACAATGTCCAGGGCAGTTGGAAGCTCTCCACACAAGGACACTCCACAACCTCTCTGGGCAGCCTGCTCCAGGCCTTCAGCACCCTCACACCAAGCAACTTTCTCCTCCCCTTCAGGTGGAACCTCTTGGGTTCCAGTCTGTGCCCATTCCCCCTTGTTCCATCCCTGGGCACCAGTGAAAAGAGTCTGGCCCCAGCCTCTTGGCACTCACCCTTAATGTACTTGTAAACACTGATCAGATGCCCTCTGGGGCTGCTCTGCTCCAAGCTAACCAGCCCCAGATCCCTCATCCCTTCCTCACAATAGAGATGTTCTATATTCTTAATCATTCTTGTAGGCTCCACTGGACTCACTCCAGTAGTTGCCTGTCTCTCTAGAATCACACATCTCAGAAATGGACCCAATACTCCAGATGAGGCCTCACTAGGACAGAATAGAGGGGTCAGAGAACCTCCCTTGACCTGTGGGGAGATTTTTACTGCACCCCAGGATACCACTGGGCCTCTCAGCCACAATGCACATTGCTTTCTCACAGGTAACTTCCTGCACACCTTTAAAGGGGCAGTACAGCATGACCCAAGCTGCTAAGTTGTCTTTCACAGCAAATACTATGGGCAGCATTTACAAGCTGATGCTTTACTAAGCTGCCTGGGATGCTTATCCATTGGGAAAGGCAACTTACCAAGAGTTTCTGGGTTCACCTCACTTGCTTCTGCATTCTGCTTCTCCTCAGTGTCATTGCCTCTGCCCATCAGGGACTTCTGCTTCATTTCCAGCTACAGACAAGGATATTAAAATAGTTAAAATCTGACAGTCCTGTAGAGTGCCCTGCAAGGCACTAAAGGAATTCAGTCTCGGAAGAGATAACAGCAGACACCACACCCCAGTGCAGGACAAAAGACCTGGGAGGCAAAAAGTGCAGGACCTGAACTATGGGAGCAGATCCCACTGCTCAGAAGACAGAGTCAGCCATGAGCTAAGCTCCCAAATCTCCATGTTCTGTACCCAGAGGGGACTGCCAGCTGCAGACATCCCCACCCTGCAGCAGGCACAGGGCAGCCACTCCCTGCATCCCTGCAGCATCAAGCTGCCAGGAGTTCTTGCAGGCAGGAAAGAGGAGGGAGGAGGACACCAGGTACTAGAACAGTCCATTTGGCCAGCCCACATCTGAAGAGGACACAGGAGTAGTGAAGGGTGTCACAGACACCATACTAACAGATGGAATTAGCTGTTCAAGGCCTCCTGGTTGTGACATCCATAATCCCCTGCAGGTTGGGGAAATCTGAGAGCTTTGGCTCTCTGTGGCTGCAGGGGGTGGCACAGCCACTTCTCACCAGGCTGTGAGCTGCTGACACCAGCTGACACAAGGCTTGTTTCAAGGGAAGCCCCATGTGAAATCCTTAGAGCTGAGGCCAGTCCCTTGCTCAAAGCAGCAACTCCTTCCTCTTCCCTTAGCACTGCCTTTCTGAGCAGGGGCTCCAAGACAGATTCATTCCTATGCTACACATCAGAAGAACTCAAACTACTGTCAATGAATCTTCCTAATTAACCATACACTTCCTTGCTGAAAAATAACACAAATTCAACTGATTTAGAGACAAATTCAGGCCCAAATACTCCTGAGGACAAACGTGGGTCTGGGAAGGAGAGCAGTGGAAGCACGCACTGAAATGGTGATGCTCAAAGCTTAGAGGTGAGTTTATCTTCTTCCTAAGTGCAAAAACTTGGCTTAGAATCCCTGAGAGACAAATCCATGGCTTCACCCTACTCCTGAACACTGCATAGGGGAATATTCATGGAAATGCCAGGAATTAGCCACCCTCCTGAGCGACCTTACCATCCAGATTCTAATGGAATCAGCCAGAGAGTACACTTGTGCAAAGTCATCACCCAAAGGCACCTTGCCTCCACTGGTGACTGGAAAGAAGAAAGAGAAGAGTTTTGCTTATTTGGAGCTCCATGCCCAGCAGCTGGACTATTTAACTACAGCTATGCTAGAGCCTGTCCTTCAGCTTTCAGTCAATACTTGGAATTATGGCTGGAAGGGAAACAGGGAATACAAACCCTGCCAAGTTCCATAGGCTTTAAATACACAAACTCCACCTTCACAGAGGTATTTGCAAAGTTCAGCTATGAACATCTTTCTTGGCTCTTTCCAAAACATGAGGCCTGCAATCAGGACAGAATGTTACAGGTTGGAAGGGACCTCCAGAGCTCATCCAGTCCAAGCCCTTGCCAGAGCAGGGCCAGCCAGGGCAGGGCACACAGGAACATACCCAGTGGGGTTCTGAATGCGTCCAGAGGAGAAGACTCCACAGCCTCTCTGGGAAGCCTGCTCCAGGCTCCAGCACCCTCACACTGACAAGGTTTTTCTCTTCTATTCCCCTGGCATGTCCTCTGCTCCAGTTTGCCCCCATTGCCCCTTGTGCTACCCTTGGCCAGCCCTGAGCAGAGCCTGGCTGTGTCCAGTGTAGGGACACTGCCCAGCACCTCTTTGGCACAGCACTGAGGGTAGCCCCCAGGCTCCTCTGCTGCCAGCCCCAGTCTGGCCTCACAGGAGCTGTTCCACTGCCTGCAGCAGCTTTGTAGCTCTGTGCTGGACTCTGTCAGGTAGTTCCCTGAGGTCCTTCTTGAATTCAGGGGCCCAGAGCTGGACACAACGTTCCAGATGTGGCCTTGCCAGGGCAGGGCAGAGGGACAGGAGAACCTCTCTTGATCTACTCACCACAGCCCTTCTACTCTACCCCAGGATGGCATTGGCCTCCTTGGCCACAAGTGCACAGATGCCCATGAGTCAGCATTCTGGCCACCAGGACTCTCAGGTCCCTTTTGCCTGTGCTGCTCTCCAACAGGTCAGTCCTGGTGCACAGGGCTGTTCTTTCTCAGGTGCAAGACTCTACCCTTGCCTTTGTTGGATTTGATGAAGCATTAAGAACGAAACCTTCTCCCAACAGACACAAGCAGCACTAATGCAAACTGCTCCCTGGATGATCCAGAAATGTTCAGTAAAAACCCAAAGCTCTACAGATCTCTTCACTCATCAACATCTGTCCCCTTTGTTGCATGCTATGGATTTCTGAAATGGACTCTCAAGATCAATCTACAAATATTAAAGACTTGATAAAAGTTTCATGGAATCACAGAATGGGTTGGGCTGGAAGGGACCCTAAAGCTTATCCAGTTCCGACCCCCTGCCATGGGCAGGGACCACTCCCACCAGCACAGGCTGCTCAAGGCCTCATCCAGCCTGGCCTCAAACACCTCCAGGGAGGGAGCAGCCACAACCTCCCTGGGCAACCTGTAGAGTCTCTCCTCACATTCAATCTCAAGAATTTCTTCCTCATCTCCACTCTCCCTCTCCTCTCCCAGCTCAAAGCCATTCTCCCTCATCCTGTCACTCTCAGCCCTTGTGCAAAGTCCCTCCCCAGCTCTCCTGGAGCCCCTTCAGGTGCTGGAAGGCTGCTCTGAGCTCTCCCTGGAGCCTTCTCTTCTCCACAATGAGCAGCCCCAGCTCTCACAGCCTGTCCCATAGGGGAGGTTCTCCAGCCCTTTAATCATCTTTGTGGCCTCCTCTGGACCCTCTCCAACAGTTCCATGTCCTTCTTGTACTGGGGCAGGAGAGCTGGAGGCAGTGCTGCAGGTAGGATCCCAGCAGAATCCACTCCCTGTGCTGCTGATCTCCCTGCTTTGGATGCAGCCCAGGACATGGCTGGCTTCAGGGCTGCCAGTGACCAGTTTTGGCTCCCATTTCCATTCCAATTGGCCTGACAATGACACTTATGCCCAGGGTCTTCCAATTCTCCTGTTTATTTCTTTTTCCTTTTTCTTTTCAACACCACTTGCACATACCTCAAATTGCAGATGTGAACATGGGTTCTGAAATTAGCCTGCCCCAGCAAGCCCAAGAGATGAAGGCTTTAACATCATTAGGATGGACAGACCCTTATGCACTCAGTATTTCCCTGAGCTACCAGGGCTGGGTACCAGAAAGTTTCTTTGCTGCAGGAGTGGTCAGGGATTGGCAGAGGTTGCCCAGGGAGGTGGTGGAGTCCCCATCCCTGGAGGGGTTCAGAAAACCTGTGGCCATGGCATTTTGGGATGATGATTTGGTGGTGTTTGGTTTATGGTTGGAGTTGATGATCTTAGAGGCCTTTTCCAACCTTAGTATTTCTCTTTCCACCTGGCTAGCAATATGTGCCCTGGCTTCTGTGTCCCCTGCCACCCTATGCACCTTCAATGTGCTGCAGGACTGAGCTCACCTTTGGGATTTGGCTTTTTGGAGCATAAGCACAGCAAGAAAGTGCCAGACCTGCCCCACATCCCACTGGGATTCAAGGGATGATGCAGCTCTGCATCATGGGGCTGCAACTGTCCCTGCTCTGCAGGCTCCATCCAGCCATGGATGATCCTGGAAGCATGTGGCCAGTGCAGGACCTCAAGGCAGGCAGGGGTTTAAGCCCATGGAAAATGAGGAGTGGCCATGGCACCTGGGGAGAGGTGGTCATGGTGGTGCTGGCTTGCTGCTTGGACTCTATGAGCTAAGAGGCTGCAAGAGCTCTGTGAGTCTATAAAAAAACTACAAGCAACAAGCACTGCATCAGTCTCCATGTCAGTCACTGTTCAGCTCAAAATGGAAGATCTTTAGCTTATCATAGAATCACAGAACGGGAACGTTGGAAGGGACCTCAAGGATCAGCCAGTTCCAACCCCCTGCCATAGGGAGGTCCACCTCCCACTAGCACAGGTCACTCAAGGCCTCATCCAACCTGGTCCTGAACCCCTCCAGGGAGGAAGCAGCCACAACCTCCCTGGGCAACCTGTGCCAGTGTCTCACCACCCTCACTGCAAATAACTTCCTCCTAACATCCACTTTCAATCTCCCCTCTGACATTTCAAACCCATTCCCCTTGTCCTGTCATTCCCAGACCTTGTCAATAGTCCCTCCCCAGTCTTTCTGCAGGCACCTGTGCTGGTTTGAGGCTAATTGGAATATTTTAATAGAGAAAATTACACTATAGGCTGTGAAAGGAAAACATCATGATGTCTACTTCACTCATACGCTTGCTGGAGAATTGTTTGGGAACACTAACCAAAACAATTGATAAGTCAGTCTCTCTCTGTGGCTTGCTGGAGCAGGAGCTGCTGGTGGGATCTAGCAGCTTCTGGGCTCTGGCTCCTTTGCTGATTNGGGTGGGGAGAAGGTGGAAGGGTGGTTGGGAGCCCCTCCTGGGGTCTCTGATTTCTGGGAGGGGAGTTGTGTTGCTGTATTACCTTTTACTTGTATATTTCTGTAAATATTGTGTATATAGTGTAAATATCTGCTGTACATTGTGCAAAGCTGTAAATATAGCTTCATCATTTAACTTCCAGCCGACTGAGTGCTAGTCTGGGGCATTTTACAAAGTGTGGGGGGGTGGGGAACTCCCAAACCTTCACAGCACCCTTCAGATCCTGGAAGGTTACTATAAGGTCTCCTGGAAGCCTTCTCTTCTCCAGGCTGCACAGCCCCAACTCTCTCAGCCTGTCCCCACAGCAGAGCTGCTGCAGCCCTCTGATTATCTTCATAGCCTCCTCTGCACTGGCTCCAACACTTCCATGTCCTTCCTGTGCTGGGGGCTGCAGAACTGCACACAGGACTCCAGGTGGGATCTGAGGAGAGTAGAGTAAAGTGGCACAATCCCCTCCCTTGCTCTGAATGTTTGCTTTGAATTGCTTCAGGAATGTTGACAGAAAGTGGAAGGCTGAAATGAAACCTTTGAAACCCAAGAGACACCTTTGACCTTTGTTAGCCACCACCTCAGACACACCACTGAGCTTAATGGGAAGATGTTGCAAGCTCAGCAGTTGTTCACTGCACCTACTGAAAACACAGCAAATTGTACTCCAAGGGACCTCACAAAGGTTAGAAGCTAAGGCAATTGATCTGTTTTAGGGATCCAAGGGTTAGTTTCCACAAGATAATGTTTTGGGAAGTAATTCAAACCTCCTCCACTCCCAGCATTCCATGCTGGTTTTTTAGGAGGGAAAAGAAAGAGTAGAAAATGATGTAAGAATCCCTGATCCCTGGGAGCCACACTGAATTCCAACCCCAAGGACATCACCACTCTTTGGGTACAGCTTTAGAAGGCTGTCAGCAGTTCATGATGGGTATGCAGAGCTGTGATCATCAGGGGACTGCAGCACCTCTGCTGTGGGCACAGGCTGGGAGAGTTGGTGCTTGTTCATTGTGGACAAGAGAAGGCTCCAGGAGAGCTGGGGAGGGACTTCTGACAAGGGCTGGGAGTGACAGGACCAGGGACAATGGTTCGGAACTGGAGCAGGGAAGAGTTAGGTTGGACACCAGGAGGAAGTTCTGCAGTGAGGGTGAGGAGAGGCTGGCACAGGTTGCCCAGGGAGGTGGCTGAGGCCCCATCGCTGGAGACATTCAGTATGTGGTCCTCGACAACCTGATCCAGTTGGAGGGCTTCCTGCTGATTCAGGAGGGCACCTTTGAGGGTTCCTTCCAGCCCAATGCAATCTGTGATTAGTATTTGGACAGAGGTCTGAAGATGAAAGCTTGCAGTAAGAAACCCCAAACCCTCCAGAGCCTAAGGAACGATTTCTTTGTGCACATCTTCTAAATTCTGCTGATGGTTCCAAGTTTCTAGGCTGCACTCTAAGTCTTTACAAACTCTAAGTCTCCATTATTAAGATAGTCTAATGTTAGAGTTACCATATTTGTGAAGCTTCTCATATAACTCTGGAGTGAGATACACCAAAGCAGCAAATGTGGAGTTCACAGCTTGATCAACAGTAGAACCAGCAACTATATCTGTCTTTGGGGTCTGTTTTTTACATGCCTGTATAAGTCCTTTGAAAAGTTCAGATTTTTGCCCACTGAGCTCCTGGGCAGGATTTGACTTTGCAAAGTCGATAAGAAAGTGACGGCAGTCGTCTGGGAGAGGGCTCCTGGCCTGCAAAGGAGGGAAGAGAGTAGTCAGGGTCAGAGCAGCTGAATTCTGTTCAGATTATTTCCACAATTAAGTCATCTTGCAGGGCACCTGCAGCAACCCGATCAATGAGAGATGATCTAATGAAGCTCAAGCAGATGAGCTCTGAAGGTCTCCAACAGCCATCCAGAGAATGGGGAGGCTGGAAGGGACCTCTGGGGATCACCTGGTCCAAGCCCTGCTCCAGCAGGGCACCCATAGCACAGTGCCCAGGGGTGTTTGGAAGCTCTCCACACAAGGACACTCCACAGCCTCTCTGGGCAGTCTGCTTCAGGCCTGTGTGGCCTCCAGCACCCTCACAACAAACAACTTTCTCCTCCCTTCAGGTGGAATCTCCTGCGTGCCAGTTTGTGCCCACTGCCCCTTGTCACTGGGCACCAGAGCACCATGTAGCAAGTCTGAAAGAAAGTGTGAGGAGTTCACAGTAGAGTCTCAAAAGCCAGAGTGTCAATACCTCTGTTTTATGCTGGAGCAGTTTACTGCTTTGTCTGGCCCCCAGCAGTGCCTCAGGACACATCTGATGCCTGAAGACAGGTTTCCAGAGTGGAGAATTAAGAACTGCCGCCACTTGCAAAGGAGGCAAATCTGATTCACTTCCTAGGTCTGAAAGAAATCCAGAACAGAGACACCTCAGTTCCTAAATGCTGCCAGTCACTGTTACAGAATGATGAATAAAAAATAATAAATGTTAAACACCCCATGGGGAGGGAAAAATGCAAATGGATTGAAGGAGTCACCGAACAACATTCTCCTGCTTTTGCTCCTCCGGAGTGCCGCAGAGAACTGCACCCTTTAAGGGCAGGCTCAGCAGCTCATACTGACAGTGCCAGATTAGGGAGGAGCTGAGTTGCTGCTTCTTCACTGTACTTCTAACCACAGAACCCTCCCCATTTACAAGAGATTTTAAAAGCTTTTCACCTACTAAAGACACAGGCATTGGCTCCAAGGAAATGTGCTCATATTAAGAAAGGAAAAAAAAAAAGTTCAGCGAGGTTCAGAGGTTAGAGGAATGCCCAGAGGGCTGCACAACCTCCCACAGGCACACAGGCTGAGGGAGTTGGGGATGCTCAGCCCGAAGAAGAGCAGGCTCCAGGAAAATCTTAGAGCAGCCTTCCAGCAGCTGAAGGGGCTCCAGGTGATCTGGGAAGAAGCTTCTGACAAGGGCTGGGAGTGCCAGGAGGAAAGACAATGGATTGAAGCTTGGGCAGGGCAGACTGAACTTGATGAGGGTAGACTGAGACAGAAGATGAAGAAATTCTTTAGAGTAAAGCTGGGGAGACACTGGAGCAGGTTGCCCAGGGAGGCTGTGGCTGCCCCCTCCCTGGAGGTGTACAAGGCCAGGCTGGATGAGGCCTTGAGCAGCCTGTGCTGGTGGATCTGTCCCTGCCCATGGCAGGGGCTTGGCACTGGCTGAGCTATGAGATCCCTTCCAACCCAACCCATTCTATCAGTCTATGAACAAGAACATTTCCATTAGCTTCCTAAACTCCTAGGTTAAGAACCTGCCTGATCCTCCAAGGCAAGGGCTGACCACCTGATGGCAGCAAGAACTCTTTAACCTCCTTTAACTTCTGCACACTGGTTGAATGAATTCAGATGTAGGAAGCTAGCCAGAAGGGTTTGAAACAAGAGAATAAGCAATTCTGTGGCTTTTGGTTGGTTTTTTTTTCCTTATTTCCAGTGGTTGAGATCCCAAGGGTACTAAACTTCTGCAATGAGCCAAACTCCACTGGTGAATTCAAACTCAAATGAATACCAAATGTTCATCTGAAACCTTTCAATCATTGGAGTTCTAAGCTCCCTCTTCCTGCCACCAGCACTGGGTGGATCTCAGCACTGCCTTTAAAAGGAGGAACAGAGGCTGGGCAAGTCCTGCTGTGACGTAGCACAGCCTGTTTCCATCTGTCCAGATCTTGCTGGCACTGGCTTGTGAATACTGGAGAAATCACAGACTGCGCTGGACTGGAAGGGACCCTCAAAGGTCATCCTGTCCAACTCCCTGCAGGCATCCTCCAACTAGAGCAGGTTGCCCAGGGTCACATTGAGTCTGACCTTGAATGTCTCCAGGGATGGAGCCTCCACCACCACCCTGTGTTACCTGTTCCAATGCCTCCCCACCCTCACTGTGCAGAACTCCCTCCTGGTGTCCAACCTAATTCTGCCCTGCTCCACTTTCAAACCACTGCCCCTGTGATCCCCACGACCGTCTCAGGGTTGTCCTACAGACGAGCAGCCAAGTTTGGCACAAGACAGCACAGCTCAATGATCAGAGCCCAGCAAGTCCTCCATAAAACCACAGAGTGTTAAGGGTTGGAAGGGACCTTTGAAGATCGTTAAACCAAAGCAAGATCATCCAGGTGGGTCTTGAAAGCTTCCAGAGAAGTTCTGCAGCCTGCTCCAGGCCTCCAGCACCTTCACACCAAACAACTTTCCCCTGATGTTCAGGTGAACCTGCCCTGTCCCAGGTTGTGTCCATCAACCCTGTGCTATCGCAGGACAGCACTGGGCAGAGCCTGGTCCCTTCTGGACATCACTTGCAGATATTTATAAGCATTCATAAGGTCTCCTCTCAGGCTGCTCCTCACCAGCCTCAGGTCTCTCAGCCTCTGCTCCTCGGGCACATGTCACAGCCCAGCAGTCAGCACAGACAGCAGAGCTCCATTTCCCCAGGACACCCCCAGCCTCAGTGGGGGACTGGTGAGTTCCAAGCCAAAGGCAGAGCCAAAGCAACAGGTCGGAGCTGGCAGCACTCACCTCGGGGCGCCCTGGGGGCCATGCTGCGCGAGGCCAAGCGCCCCAGCAGCCGCGACACCAGGAGCTGCAGGTCCAGGCCCCAGGACACGGCCACGTCGGGCAGGCCATAGGCGGTGACGCAGAACTTGTAGCCCCACTCATTATTGCTGCTGTCAGAGTGAAAGAGAAACTGCAGCCGTGGGCCAGCCTTAAAGGTCACTTTCTACAGAGCAACAAAACAGTCATTTTGCCGAGTGTGCATCACAGGAAGACGTTTCAGGGTCATGAATTCCCTTCAGCAATGGGGGGGGTTCAGTACCAGGCTCTGACCCTGATGGACCTCCTGTCCCCCACCACCTGCACCAGGAACCCACAGCACCAAGCAGGGACAGTTTCTGCTCCAGACCCTAATGAGGACTTCCTTAGCTGCCTGAGCTTTAAGAACTCACCAGAGAAGCCTCCTCTGTGAGCAGGCAGCATGGATGGCAAAGCACAGCCACAGCAACACCACCCTGGGGACAGGCAGGGCAGCAAGTTTTACCCACATGGGTACTGCTATCGATTATCTCTATGGATTTAGACATTCTCCACACCAAAATGGTTGGGGATTCTGCAAATGGTCTCACTCAAAGGATTCCCAAGTCTGTGCTTCTGAATGTTTGAAATGCCATATGAAACTGTTAGGCAGTTAGAAGTGGTTGTCACTTCCCACCGGAGCTGACTGCTCCCTTGGGGGCAGCATCACAAAGGGATTCTTCACTCATTCACTCCTTGGAGACTTTCTCCCCCACCTCCTGCCCCCCAGCTCTGAGAGGCAGCACACACACAGAGGGGAGCACACAGCCCTTCAGCCAGCAGGTTCCCCACAGTCAGAGGTAGAGCTTCCTAAGTCTGGGGAAATCATCAGGTCAGAATTTTCAAGGTGCTCACCTTAGGCCACTTCTCAGTGCCAACCTTTGTATCGTAACGCGTTTTTGCCCCTCTGGCATCAGTGAACTCCAGGTAATCATACCTGTGAACATTGCAACTCATTACTGCATGCAATCAGAGAACAGGTTGGGTTGGAAGGGACTTCCAGAGGACATCCAGCCCAACCCTCCTGCACTCAGCAGGGACGTCCTCCCCTACAGCAGCTTGCTCAGAGCCTTCTCCAGCCTGACCTTGAATCATCTCCACGGATGGGACCTCAAATGCTTCCCTGGGCAACCTGTTGCAGTGTTCCAGCACCCTCCTGGTAGAGAATTTGTTCCTCACATCCACTCTCAATCTGCTCTGCTCTCATTTCAAACCATTGTCCCCTGTCCTGTCCCTGCAGGCTTTTGGGAACAGTGCCTCTGCAGCCTTCCAACAGCCCCTTCAGGTACTGGCAGGCTGCTCTTAGGTCTCCCTGTAGCCTTCTCTCTTCCAGGTTGAACACCTGGAAAAGCTCCCTCAGCCTGCCTTGTTAGAGGAGGTTCTCCAGCCCCCTGAGCACTTTCGTGGTCTCCTCTGGACTTGCTCTATCAGGTCCATGTCCTGCCTGTGCTGGGGGCTCTGAAACAGGAACTGTCCCTCTGCAAATGGACACTGGGATCCAATGCAGCACAACATCCAATTACCTCCGTTCAGTTTCACACTTGTCATCAAACTCCACCTCAAAGTAAGTTGCCCCATGGCACAGGAAGACTGAGACCTCATGGCAATTATTTTCATAGTTATGAGGTGATTCCATTGTCCACGTTCGCAACACCACAGGCTGCTCCTGCTGCCAGCTCTCCATTTCCAGCTGTGGAACCAAAGTGTTTGTGTGAGCACTAACAAACAGTAATTAAATCCCAAAGCCACACTAGGTCTTTGTGTCTACACTCAGGAGCTGCCAGATGTGAATAAGGCAGCACTCAACAACAGCAGTGACTTACATCTAAACTAGTTCTAGAGACAGCAGTGATAACCATGGTAAGAAAGCACTTCTGCAGCAAAATCCATTCAGCCTGTTAGAGTCAGCCTCACCCTAGAAGTGCCTGCAAGTCTCCAACGAGGACAAAAAGAGACCCTGGGTGGCTAAGGCAAAGTTAAACACCTACACTACAGACATACAGACTTGATTCGCAGCACCACAAGTGATGAAGATAAAAATGCTAAGGACATCCTCAGGAGCCCTCCCTCCTAGGTAGCTTTTGGGCTTCTCATCCCAGTTGCACTTTCTGGTCACTCTGCTCATCCTCCTGACCAGTGCAGATCTAGTTCTCATTCTTCACTCCACATTTGACTACACATCCCACAGAATCATAAAACACATCAGGTTGGAAGGGACTCTAAGTTCCTCTTGCCCAACTCCCCTGTTCTGTTACAAGATTTCCAGCTCCTTTAGCACCCATCAACAGAATTACCTCAGTCTCCTCTGTCTTCCTTGCTATCCTGGTTTTCATAGAACCACAGAAGTGTTTCAGCAGGAAAAGGCTCCCAGATCACTGAGTCAAACCAACAACACACAACCAGCATACTAAACCCTGTCCCCAGGTGCCATGGGCACACAGTGCTGGAACACCTCGAGGGATGGGGACTCCACCACCTCCCTGGGCAGCCTGTGCCAATCCTTGACCACTCCTGCAGCAAAGAAATTTTTCCTCATTTCCAACCTAACCCTCCCCTGGCACAATTTCAGACTATCTCTTCCTGATCTATCACCTCACACTAGGGAGAAGAAACCAGCACCCGCCCAGCACCAACCTAGAATCACAGATTCTCTACAACCTCCTTTCAGGAGTTGCAGAGAGCCAGAAGGTTTCTCCTCAACCTCCTTTTTTCCAGGCTGAACAACCCCATCTTCATCAGCTGCTCCTTATACAATGCCCTTCAAACCCTCCACCAGCCTCACTGCTCTTCTCTGGACACCCTCCAGCCCCTCAATGTCCCTCCTGGAGTGAAGGCCCTAAAAGTGAAGCCAGGATTTGAGGTGCCAAGCACGGGGGGGGGGCAATCCCCGCCCTGTGGCTGCCCTTCACAGCTCCTGTGCCATCAGATACCTTGTGAGGCTCACTACAAAGGTTTTTCAGTGGTTCTATCAAAGTGCTGAATCCCTGGAGCAGAGCACAGTGTGGCATGTCTAAAGTGCAGAAATCCAGCAGGAAGATGACCTAGGAGGAAGCAGAGGTGTGATGAAGAGAGAGGTGCCCAGGGCAAGGCTGCCCGGGGAAGGAGACCCCCCCAGTGTCACTTACCAGCTGACGAGTGGCCATAGCAAAGACAGAGTTACTTATTTTTTCTACTATTGTTTTGCCACTATATTGAGATAAAAGTGACTGCAAAATCGTTCTGATATTTGACAGGAACTGGCCCACATCTAAAGAGAAAAAAAACCCTTAATAGCCACCGTAAGGATTTGCTACCACAACCTGCTTTAGCAAACACCTACAACGTGCATGGTGATGTGCACAGGTAGGAGGGCAGCAGGGAGGGCTGCTGCCCCAGGCACTGACACTCAGGAGTGAAAACACTTCAGAGAGTTTTCTGTGCTATTTCTAGAAATTGGTCCTGCTTATCAAGGCTCCTCCAACAAAAGGAGTGAGGAGTCATTAATCAACCCCTCCAAGACTGTGTCAGCAATCTCTGTGCATCCAGCAGCCTCCCCACACACTGAGAAATGCAGTTTCAGTTACAAGTGAGGCTACTCATGCTTAGCTCCATCTTTACATCTAAGATAGAAAGCAACAAACTTATTTATATGCAGATAACATAAATGTGAAATCATTTGACATAAAGTTACACCTCCGAGGTCCCGACCCATGTAACTACTCAGCACAGAGCTGCTGCATCAACTATAAGCACCACCCAGAGCAATTAAAATCATCCCAAGAAAAGCAACCCCCCCCAAGTCTCACTTTAGCAGAACACCCCTCAGAGTTGCCCAGCTCCTTCAGTAAGCTCCTTCTGGCTGTCTCAAACATCTAGGAAAATACAGAGCACCACCCAGGACCTTAGCAAAAAAGGGACATTTAAAGCAGCCAAAGTCTGCTACTGTTTGGGGTGTGGTATTTGACCCCCAAAACTTCCTAAACTGTTTTCTGAAGGTTCTCCCAACATAACATCATCACTACAGCTACAATTCTGAACTGTTCAGCAGACCTACAAATTGCTAGAGATTAGAAATGCTGTGACAGTTACAAGTGTGCCTCAGGCAAGCACTGCCTGTTGCAATTTGCACAGCCACATTCTAAATGCCTGCATTACACCACACAATTCAACCCCAGCACTTACAGTTTTTAAGTATTTCTACTGCCAGGTCCTTGGCTGAGTTATCACTGCCCTTCAGTTGCAGGTAGCACCATGAAAGGAGGCTACCTTGAACAGACCAGAACAAGGAAGACAGGACTGTGCCACTCTCTCTCTGTGCGACATCCAGCATCATCATTTCACACTGAAAAACAAGAGTGGAACAGCAAGGAGATCCTCTGGTGCTGCAGTGCCACACAGCAGGCACTAGGTGAGCTGGGCTGGGCTTTACCAGCTCACTCCCCCCAAGAAAGGCTGAGTGGAGCTGACAAGCAGCACAGAAAGCCACAAAGCAACACTGCTGGGTTTGGTTTTGATGAGTCCCAGTGCTCAGCTATAGAGGAGCCACTCTGTGCTCTCAGCACATCTTTTCTGCCTGTGTGATGACTCTCCTCCACTTACTGTCCCTTGGCAGCACCACCAGTCCTGACCTCTCCATATGGGATGGTTCCTAGTGTTGAGAGAGTGCCATGAAGACTTCTTAATAGCTCATCTTACTCTGCTACTATGAAATGTTAAGGTTTAAAGGAAAGCACTATAATTGGTAGGAAAACCTAATCCTACAGGCCTGAACAGCCTCAAATGGTGACAGGAAAGGAAGTTCTCTAGCATACAGAGTGACACAGGACCCAGCAGGGTGTAGTTGGAAGGGACCTCTGGGGATCACCCAGCCCAATCCCCCTGCTCCAGCAGGGCACCCACAGCACAATGCCAGCAGCACAGTGCCCAGGGGGGTTGGAAGCTCTCCACACAAGGACACTCCACAGCCTCTCTGGGCAGCCTGCTCCAGGCCTCCAGCACCCTCACAACAAACAACTTTCTCCTCCTCTTCACAGCCAACCTCCTGCCTGCCACTTTGTGCCCATTGCTGCCCCTTGGCCTATCCCTGGGCACCACTGACAAGAGCCTGGCCCCAGGCTCTTGCCCCCCACAGCTCCTTTAGCTCTTGCTGAGCATTGCTCAGCTGCCCTCTGGGGCTGCTCTTGTGCAGGCTCTCAGCCCCAGGGCTCTCAGCCTTTGCTCCTGCCAGAACCGTTCCAGGCCCCTCAGCAGCTCTGCAGCCTGCCCTGGACTCTCTCCAGCAGTTCTCTGTCTCTCTGCAGCTGGGGAGCCAGAGCTGGACCCAGCACTGCAGATGTGGCCTGTGTAGGGCAGAGCAGAGGGGAGGAGAACCCTCCTCAGCCTGCTGGCCACTCTTCTTCCTGCACCCCAGAAGACCATTTGCTTTCTTGGCTATAAGGGCATACTGCTGGCTCCTGGGGAACCTTGTGTCTGAATGGCAAAGCAGCAGCAGGAATGCAGAGACAGTTACCTCTCTGGCTGCAACCAGCAGAAGGGTGTCCATGACTGAGAGTACTTCATTTATGTCAAAGTTTGCAGAAACTCCTTTCTCTGGTAATAGCAAGAGTCCTCCTGGATCTTGGTCACTGCAAAACAAAGACCTCCTTACTAACCAGCAACCAGCAGCACATCTCCAGAACACAAACTCAGTTCTCCCCTACTGCAGGATTACTATCAAAGGTCTGAAATTTGGGTTCTGCCAACTCCATCCTGGTTAAATCCATCCCAACCATCACTGTGGGCAAACAACCACCTGAAAAATTGGCAGACAGTCTAGGAGAAGGCCAAGAGTAGCACACTCTGATTTCAGCAGCCTCAGGCAACAACCTATGCAGCTGTGCAGTTATTTGCCACATTAAGTGGCATTCTCCTTTCTGAAGCAAAGTCAGTTCATTATTTGGGAGAATTCTTTTCCAGGGCAGTAATATTTCTAACCAGGATTAAATATGAGCTCAGTAACAGCTGTGGGCTTGCAGACATTTTTCCCCAATTCAGGACCCCTTACCTGAAGTGGGAACACAAGGATCTGAAGGCAAGGTGTACAGACTGCTTATGTTCCTGCTCTGTGATGTTCTTCTAGAAAAGGAGAAAGATTTATCTGTGTGATGTGTCCTGCTTCCCTGCTCTGTGAGAAAAGATTCTAATTTCTGCCTTCTACTACTCATTTTCAGAAGAAAAGGTAGGGTTAGCTCCTCTGTCTTTGGACAAGCTGCAAAGAGAAGGGGAATGGCAAAAAGAGCAAAGAAAAGAAGAGTTTGACTTCTGTGGGACAGTGCCATTGTTTGACAATGGGAACTCAGACCTGGTCTGGTTTTCTGCATGCAGTAGACAAGCACTGAACAATCGATTTTTCACTGAATGCTTTACCATCATGGTGAAGAGCTGCTGCCTCCTGGTCTGTCTGTCTGGGAAGAAGACTGCTGCTCCACTCAGTAAGGTGTTCTTAATTTCCTCCTTCAGCATTCTCATTGGCATGAAGTTGCTGTCCCCCATATCCACCACTGCTCACACAAGAAGGAAACAAAACCACCAGAAGAAATTAATCCTCCACCTGCCAGAGGCACAGCTGAATTCACTGTGTTATATGACAGCTCCAAACCCTTCCAATCCCACTACACACAGAGAACACAAGAGGAAGCTTTGTGACTTCCAGGAGGACAAACTTTGGTAAGGACATATCTACTGAGTAAATTAATTCTGGGGACTTTAAGTCCTGACAACTCTCAAAGGTAATGAAGCTTCCAAGATGTGACAGAGTCAGTATGAACTGGTTTATACAGTTAGAAAAGTTTGCTTAAAATGACAGTGGAATGGAAAGGATGCCAGCCTAGAGCCATGAAATGTCATCTGTAACTCCCATTTCCTTCCCTGGCTCCAGAGCCTTCCCTGTAAACCTCACAGGTTCCTTAGCATCTCTATGGACCATCGGGGACAGATGAGCTCAGCGACAGCTAAAGGATGCCACTCCCTGGTTCCAGAAGGTGGCACATTCCAAAGTCTCCTACTGCAGCTGTCTCCTGACCATACATTGGCAGTCTATAAAAGCACCATGAAATAACATGGCAAGAATAAATCATGAAACAAAGGGACCAGGAAAGCTGGACTGAGACAGAGCATGGAGCACACTCTGACCTGGGGAACAAACAACTGTTGGACACCTCTGCCAGCAGGCTTGAGACACTCTCAGCAAGTCTGCTGATGCCCCCAAGCTGTGTGGTGTGGGTGACAAGCTGGAGGGCAGGGATCCATCCAGAGGGACATGGACAGGCTGCAGAGCTGGGCCCAAGCCAACCTCAGGAGGTTCTGCAAGGCCAAGTGCAAGGTCCTGCAGCTGGGCCAAGACAATCTCAAGCACAAATTCAGGCTGGGCAAGGAGTGGCTGAGAGCAACCTGGAGGAGAAGGCCTTGGGGGTGTCAGTTGGTGCCCAAGTGCCCAGCAGCCAGCACTGGTGGCTGGCAGCCCAGAGACAGCTGTGTGCTGGCTGCAGGCAGAGCAGGGAGAGCAGCAGCACAGGGAGGGGATTCTGCCCCTCTGCTCTGCTCAGACCTCACCTGCAGCTCTGCCTCCAGCTCTGGAGAACCAGCACAAGGACCTGCTGGAGGGGGTCCAGAGGAGGCCAGAAAGATATTCAGAGGGTGGAGAAATTCCCCTATGGGGACAGGTTGGGGGAGTTGGAGCTGTTCATCCTGGGGAAGAGAAGGCTCCAGGGATTCCTTAGAGCAGCCTTCCAGTGCCTGGAGAAGCTCCAGGAGAGCTGGGGAGGGACTTTGGACAAGGGCTGGGAGTGACAGGAGGAGGGACAATGGCTTTGAGTTGGGAGGGGGGAGAGTGAGAGTGGAGAGGAGGAAGAAATTCTTGGGAGTGAGGGTGGGGAGAGACTGGCACAGGTTGCCTGGGCAGGCTGTGGCTGCCTCCTCCCTGGAGGTTTTCAAGGCCAGGCTGGATGAGACCTTGAGCAGCCTGTGCTGGTGGGAGGTGTCCTTGTCCATGGCAGAGGGCTGGAGCTGGATGAGCTTTAAGGTCCCTTCCAGCCCAACCCATTCCATGAATCTATGAAGAGGAGCTGGTTTGGCCTCTAACAATGAAGATCTTTTCCCAAATTTTAAGTATTTTAACACACTTGTAAGCCAGAACAGCCACAGCAGCTAATCCAGCCAATATAAATTACCTTCACACAGATGTCTATAAAGCTCTTCTGCAGCTTCTGTGTGCCCAGATGTTTTGCTCTGAGATGTTTCTTGATTTTTGGTAGTTTTATTTTCTCCAGTAAGTACAGAGAAGCAGCTCTGAAGCAGCTGCAGCAGCAGTGTTTGAGCAAAGACACATTCCTCCCTCGGGCTGTAAGAAAACATCAGTCAAAGAGAAGCAAGAACCAGCCAAGAAGCTCCTCTGCACCAAACAGTGAGAGCTGTGGAGGTCACCAGCTCAGGTGGGTAACAACCATTGAGCAGAGAGCACACAGCCAAAAGCAGCACAGCTGCCCAGCTGAATTAACCTATATCTCCAGCTCCTACATGACTCTGCAGTTAAAGGCCCCGTGCTGCTTTGAGGCTAATTGGAATATTTACTGAAAAAAACGAGATGCTAGGCTGTGCAGAGCAAACAGTGGTGATGGCTGCTGCACTCCTGGGCTTGCTGAGATCTATAAAAACAAGGACACAAACACAGAGAGGCTCTCTGGGAGCTGCTGAGTCTGCTGCCTTCTGCTGTTAACCCAACTCATCACTTTGCTTCTAACCCTCCCTGCCCATCCTCCAAACTCACCTTGCATGTAAGGCAGACCCTGGGGTAAGGCAGAGGGGTGGGGAGAAGGTGGGAGGGTGGTTGGGAGCCCCTCCTGGGGTCTCTGATTGCTGGGAGGGGAGTTGTGTTTCTGTATTCCCTTTAACTTGTCTCTGTCTGTCACTGTTCCTGTCTGTTGTGTCTGTCTCTGCTTGTGCATTGTGCTGAGCTGTAAACAGAGCTTCAGGCCTTAACTTCCAGCTGCCTGAGTCTGGTCTGGGGGATTTTACAAAGTGTGGGGGGACAGGGAACTCCCAAACCATCACAAGCACATGTGGCAGCAGCAAGAGATTGATGTTTACACAAACTGCAGCAACCAAAGCCAGGCAAGGTTCACTTCTGCAGACAGAGCTGAGTGCCTCAGCAGGACTCACTTCTGGTGCAGTTTGCTATAGAAATTCCAGAAGAGCTGCAAGTCCAGGCCTGTGAAATCTAAAAGTGACTTGTACTTGAATCCACTCTCCTTCTGCTGCACCTAGGAAAGGAAAGGAAATGCAGGGTGGGAAAATAAAGGCTGGAGAGAACAAGTTAGAAAAAGTAAATCCCTGACACCAGGTTTGCAGCAGTAAGTCCTAGAATGGCTCAGGTTGGAAGGGACCTCAGAGATCATCTCCAATCCCCCTGATATCAGAGTTTCTTCCAGAAGTTACCATTGAGCAAACAAGAATCACAAAATGGCTTAGGCTGGGAAGGACCTCAGAGGGCATCTACTCCAAGCCTCCTGCCATGACCAGGGACACCTTCCACTAGCCCAGGCTGCTCAAGGCCTCATCCAGCTTGGCCTTGAACACCTCCAGGCAGCCACAGCCTCCCTGGGCAGCCTGTGCCAGACTCTCACCACCCTCACACTGAAGAACTTCTCAGTTCCACTCTAACGCTGCTTTGCCTCAGCTCCAAACCATTCCCCCTTCGCCTGTCTCTGGACATGCTCAGCACAAGTCCCTCTGCAGCCTTCCTGCAGGATCCCTTCAGGCACTGGCAGCAGCTCTGAGGTCCCCCTGGAGCCTTCTCTGCAGGTTGCATCCCCCCAGCTCCCTCAGCCTGTGCTCACAGCAGAGCTGCTCCAGCCCTTGGGTCATCTTTGTGGCCTTCTCTGGGCTCACCCCAGCAGCTCTGTGTCCTTCTGATGGGGACACCAGAACTGGAGGCAGGATTGGAGGTGAGGTCTGAGGAGAGCCAAGGGGCACAATCCCCTTTCTTGCCCTCCTGCCCACACTGCTTTGGCTGCAGCCAGCACACAGCTGCCTGTTGGGCTGCAGGAGGGCACTGCTGGCTCCTAGGGAGCTGCTCAGCACCCAACACTCCCAGGTCTTGCTGGTGGGGTTGTGTGAGGGGCAGAGAAGGCTCTGGCTCAGTGCTAAGCAGTGCTTACACAAATTGAAATACTCCTGAGTTATCAACACAGTTTCCAGCACAAATCCATGGCACAGTCCCTTAGCAGCTCCTACAAAGCCAATTACTTTTCCCTCAGCCCAGAGCCAAAGCGAGCTGGCCCATGGCTCAGGATGGAAGCTGAAGAGGCACAGCTGCAGGCACTGTGTGAACAAAACACCAGCTTGACAACCACCCAGCTCCAGGCTAGGGGCAGAGTGGCTGGAAAGTGGCCTGGCAGGAAAGGAGCTGGGCAGTGCTGGCTGACAGCAGCTGGACATAAGCACTGTGTCCCCAGGTGGCCACCAGCATCCTGGCCTGGATCACCAACAGTGTGACCAGCAGGAGCAGGGCAGGGACTGTGCCCCTGGACTCCGCACTGGTGAGGCCGCCCCTCAAATCCTGAGCTTGGAGGCTTCACTCTGAAAGGAGCATTGAGGGGCTGGAGCAGGTCCAGAGAAGGGTAACAAGATTCTGGAGAACAGGGCCGGGGAGAAGCAGCTGTGCTGGAGAAGAGGAGGCTGAGGGCAGAGCTCATTGCTCTCTGCAGCTCCTTAAGAGAAGGTTGCAGCTGGATGGGATCAGGCTCTTCTCCCTAGTCTCAGGTGACAGAAGGGCAGGAATTGGCCTGAAATTGTGCCAGGGGAGGCTTAGGTTGGAGAATGGAGAAAATGTCTTTGCTGCAAGAGTGGTCAGGGATTGGCACAGGCTGCCCAGGGAGGTGATGGGAGTCCCCATGCCTAGAGATGTTCAGGAAACCTGTGCCCATGGCCCTTGGGGACAGGGTTTAGTGGCCATGGTAGTGTTGAGTTCTGGTTGGACTGGAGGATCTTGGAGGGTTCTTCCAACCCAGACAGCTCTATGGCTCTAGGATCCTCAACAGCAGGGCACATCATGCTGACATTAGCACACAGCAGCCACATCTCTTAGACACCTGGAGGTGTTCAAGGCCAGGTTGGACGAGGTCTTGAGTGACCTGTACTAGTGGGAGGTGTCTCTGCCTATGGCAGGGGTTTGGAATTGGATGAGCTTTGAAGTCCCTTCCAAACTTCCCATTCTATGATTCTATGAATCAGGTTGGTTTGGATTGGAAAGGACCTTTAAAGGTCAGAGTTAAGACCCCTGCAGTGAGCAAGGATCTTAACTCTTTGTGTCTCACCCTAGATATTTACAGAATTATTTCACATAAAAATAGGACAAGATTTCATCTACACAACTTCCCCAGATCCCTCCCCACGCATTTTTCCAGATGCAGATTTCAAGAATAGCTGCACTGTCCAACAGAGAGTGGCAGTTGCTTCACCCAGCACTCTAATCTGAGGCTGCAAAATGGTTCATAACTCCCTTCTGGACCCCAAGTGAGTGTATTCCCAGCCAATCCACCAAACACAGAGAGGATGCATGGTGTGCACAGCTG
>VWZE01021539.1:87928-119959 GCA_013396675.1 Eubucco bourcierii
AGGAATTGGCCTGAAATTGTGCCAGGGGAGGCTTAGGTTGGAGAATGGAGAAAATGTCTTTGCTGCAAGAGTGGTCAGGGATTGGCACAGGCTGCCCAGGGAGGTGATGGGAGTCCCCATGCCTAGAGATGTTCAGGAAACCTGTGCCCATGGCCCTTGGGGACAGGGTTTAGTGGCCATGGTAGTGTTGAGTTCTGGTTGGACTGGAGGATCTTGGAGGGTTCTTCCAACCCAGACAGCTCTATGGCTCTAGGATCCTCAACAGCAGGGCACATCATGCTGACATTAGCACACAGCAGCCACATCTCTTAGACACCTGGAGGTGTTCAAGGCCAGGTTGGACGAGGTCTTGAGTGACCTGTACTAGTGGGAGGTGTCTCTGCCTATGGCAGGGGTTTGGAATTGGATGAGCTTTGAAGTCCCTTCCAAACTTCCCATTCTATGATTCTATGAATCAGGTTGGTTTGGATTGGAAAGGACCTTTAAAGGTCAGAGTTAAGACCCCTGCAGTGAGCAAGGATCTTAACTCTTTGTGTCTCACCCTAGATATTTACAGAATTATTTCACATAAAAATAGGACAAGATTTCATCTACACAACTTCCCCAGATCCCTCCCCACGCATTTTTCCAGATGCAGATTTCAAGAATAGCTGCACTGTCCAACAGAGAGTGGCAGTTGCTTCACCCAGCACTCTAATCTGAGGCTGCAAAATGGTTCATAACTCCCTTCTGGACCCCAAGTGAGTGTATTCCCAGCCAATCCACCAAACACAGAGAGGATGCATGGTGTGCACAGCTGCCAGCAGCTGCTAGCCAGACTCTCTCCACTCACAATTCCCCTCAGCACAGCCCTGCTGCTTTCAGCATGGTCAATACAGCTGAGAAAGAACTAAGAAGTAAATTACCAGGTCCTGTGCCAGCTGCTGGATGAAATGAAGTGTCTTCAGGAGAAGAGTTGTGCCACAGACTGTATCCTCATAAAGTTTTGGACACTGCAGACAGTTCAAGCTCCTGTTGGGCTGTTCCCGCAGGGGCCGCAGGTAGCCAAGGATGCTTAGGCCCTGCACCCCCAACCGCTCTGCTGCCTCTTGTCTGGTGCACAGGAACTTGATCATCAGGTACTGGAAGGGTAAAAACCAGCACAAGACTAAGGTTTAAAAGCTGGTGCACACCTGGCATTCAAAAGGCATGAGAAGACCCCAGGGGGAGTTGGGAGGGGCAAAGCTTACTCTGGGTTTATTATCCCCAGAAGATTAAAATAATGAGCCTAGGATTCAGGCTAAGTCTGAACTCTCCTCACATCCAAAGCAGTCACAGTGATGGCTCTGTGACCTCTACAAGCATTTGCAAAATTAGTTTGTTACCAGCTCCATTCACTCTGCATGTTTTGCCTCTTGGCTCTGTACTCACAGCACTTTTGCAGGATACAAAGCTGCATTTAAAAGCAAGCAGAAGATCAAGCTGTACTACTGCAAACACAATCTGTCCTTAGCAAGGTACAGAAGACAGAAGTTATGCCATCCAAACGGACATAGGAGCATTCCTAAGCCTCAGGGACTAAAGGTTCGACAACAGCAGAGTGCCTTCAGAGACACTGATGGGCTTAAGAAAATTCCCAGCTGACTTCCAAGCGTGCCAGGGTATAAAAAAGGCCTGAGGAGCCACATTCCAGCTGACTCCAGAGGCAAGATAAATGCAAGGTTGAAAGCAAAGGTTCCTCCTTAAGTACTACAAACCCAAAGCCATGTTCTGCCATCTGCAAAGTCCCACACTCCTCAAGGGAATCAGTCTGATGGAACTGCTTAGTAGTTGTCTATGCCTCCAAAAAGGGGCTGAGGGAGCTGGCTCCAAAGCATCAATGCTCTACCTGGGCAGTAGCTAATCCTCCCAGCAACTGGAGTCAAGCAAATTCCGGCAGCCTCTTCAGGCATGTTTGCTCAGGAGAAAGCCAGCAGCCTGTGCAGGAGCACCTAAAGCTGCTGCTGGAGCACCACTCACCCCCAGCTACAGATATGTAGATAGAGCCAAAGGATGCAGCTCAGAGGATAAAAGTTGATTCGCTCATTTAACGAGAACTCCGCTGACCCTTCCCTCTACCCAGAGTTGTTCTCCTTGCACACAGCAGAGCTGTGTAGATTTAAACTGTTAGTACAGCAGAGCACAGGGAGAGGCCTCTGCTCACTGACTGGCCCAGTGGATCTCCATGGGTTCTTACTTGGGAAGCTCTGCACTGCTGCATTTTGACATCAACTTCATCCCATTCTTCTTCCACTTCGAACCAGCCGATAGGGTCATCCTCTCCCAGCTCATCACAGGAACAGCTGCTTCTGTGAGGGAAAGGTTTAACAAACTGTGTCAAGAGAAGGCTTCAAGGAGCTGCCAAGCTGTTGATGAGCTACTAAAATATCTTTTGCATGTTACTTGGTAAAGGCCTTTCCCTTCCCCAAGCAAAACAGTTCTGTGGTTGTTACAGCTATAAAGCAGGAACTTTCACAGAGCGAAACTCTAACACAGGCACAGTAAGAGAAATAAGGAAATCTTTTTAGTCCTGGTCCCTAACCTCCTGAGGAAGGAATGAAATAAAGGCTAACTGACACCTGACCTCCCTGCAGTGCTCTGTCATCAGAATGTCTGTTATGTCCCTTATGATGCAGGGCTGTGAATCAAGAGGCTGAAGGCAGCAGCCACATACAGACTGTGTGCCCCAGGACTCAGGACTGCAGACAGCAACGACCCAGATGAAAGGGCAGTGGAGCCTCAGGCAGGCTGCTGCTGGTCCCACACTGGGAGCAGAGGCTGACACCCCCCAGGCTGTGCTGCCATCCAGCCAGAGCTGGGCAGGCTGCAGAGCTGAGCAGAGGGAACCTGATGAAGGTCAGCAAGGGCAAGGGCAGGGTCCTGGCCCTGGGGAGGAACAACCTCCTGCAGCAGGACAGCTGAGGGGGGAGCTGCTGGGAAGCAGCTCCAAGCAGAAGGACCTTGGGGTGCTGATGGACAAGCTCCCCATGAGGCAGCAATGTGCCCTTAAGCCAAGAAGGCCAATGGTGCCCTGGGAGGCATGAAGAAAACTGTGGTCAGCAGGTTGAGGGAGGTTTTCCTCTCCTACTCTGCCCTAGTCAGGCCACATCTGGGTCCTGGCTCCAGTTCTGGGCTCCCCAGTTGCTACAGGTTGAGGACAAGTGTCCAACCATAGATCTCCAGAGCACCAGGAGTATCACAGGGCTAGTCTATCCCATCCCATCCTCCTGCAAATCTCTGTTACTATAAGCAGACATTACAGTCTGCTCTTTCTCTTTTGCACTTTGCTCTTGCTCTCTGGTTCTTTTCCTTCTGCCTCACCGAACTTGGTCTGGGTTTGCTGTGTGGGAGGCAAGGCCCAAGGGCAGCAGGAACAGAGAGGCACAACCTGGGCTGTGCAGCGCAGCCTGCAGGCTTGGTGTGGCAGGGACTGGGACTCAGTGGGGTTCCACACAGACACAGAGATGCACTTCACTCACTGCCTCTGGGGTTTAGTCTGCTTTTGGAAATGGTATTTCCATTTAACTTCCAGATTTTGTGTGGGTGCTGTTATTTACTCCTCTGGAGTACATATCACATTCTGCCTGCTGCAAAAGCAGCAAACCAGCTCAGGAGAGACAGGGAAGTGCTGGAGAGAGTCCAGGGCAGGCTGCAGAGCTACTGAGGGGCCTGGAGCAGCTCTGGCAGGAGCAAAGGCTGAGAGCCCTGGGGCTGAGAGCCTGCACAAGAGCAGCCCCAGAGGGCAGCTGAGCAATGCTCAGCAAGAGCTAAAGGAGCTGTGGGGGGCAAGAGCCTGGGGCCAGACTCTTGCCAGTGGTGCTCAGGGACAGGCCAAGGGGCAGCAATGGGCAGAAACTGGTACCCAGGAGGTTGGCTGTGAAGAGGAGGAGAAAGTTGTTTGTTGTGAGGGTGCTGGAGGCCTGGAGCAGGCTGCCCAGAGAGGTTGTGGAGTGTCCTTGTGTGGAGAGCTTCCAACCCCCCTGGGCACTGTGCTGCTGGCACTGTGCTGTGGGTGCCCTGCTGGAGCAGGGCTTGGGCTGGGTGACCCCAGAGGTCCCTTCCAGCCTCACCCTGATGGCCTGGAGTGCAAACTGCCACCCACCCATACCTGCTCTTCAGGAACTGTTTGAACTCTCGCAGCTTCCATCGGTCATAGCTTTCAAATCTCCTGAAGTGCTCCTCTGCATGGAACTTCTCTGAGGCACTGCTGTAGGCAAACACCAGCCCACACTGAGCCCCAATGGCTCCTCTTCGAACCTAAACCAACCACGCCGGGGATCAAATTAAAAGCTGACATTCAGAAGTTGTGGTTTTCACACCCCCCAGTAAACCTATGGATAGGGACCAGTGACAAAAGTGATGCCTGGAGCTGCACTTTTTACCTAAGGAAAATGGAACCACCTGTACAGAAAGGGTATGAAAACTTTTGTAACTCCCTGTTTGACCTTCAACAAATTCAGCTTTAGAAATCTCACCAAGTTTTGTCCTAGATATGAGGTTTAATCCCCAAAACTTGTTTTTAAATCAGAGCACATCACAGTGAGTGTTTAAACTAAGCTGGTGTCTCTGCAAAGATGAGAGACTGTATTTAACCACAGAATGGTTTGGCTTGGAAGGGACCTCCAAAGGTTCCAACCTGCCTGCACTCAGCAGGGACATCCTCTGCTGCAGCAGCTTGCTCAGAGCCTTCTCCAGCCTGACCTTGATGATCTCCAGGGATGGGTTCTCAACTCGCTCCCTGGGCAACCTGCTGCAGTGTTCCAGCAGCCTCCTGGTGCAGAACTTGTTCCTCACATCCAATCTCAATCTGTTTTTTTCATTTCAGACCATTGCTCCTCGTCCTGTCCCTGCAGGCCTTTGCAAACAGTCCCTCTGAAGCCTTCTTAGATGATCTTTGGAGATCCCCTCCAACCCAAACCATTCTGTGATTCTTGTAGCCCCCTTCAGGTACTGGCAGGCTGCTCTAAGGTCTCCCTGTAGCCTTCTTTTCTCCAGGCTGAACAGCCCCAGCTCCCTCAGCCTGTCCTCACAGGAGAGGTGCTGCAGCCCCCAATCATTTTCACGGCCCTCCTCTGGACCTGCTCCACTGGCTTCAGTGCATCACAAGACACAGACAAAGGCCTGAGAAAAATCAATGCATGATGTGGCACAGTGAAACAATTTAAGGTCTCAACCTCCTTAAGCTCCCTGAAGTTCCACAAAAGCAAACTCCCAAACTAACACTGTTGAATGTGTGATTCTACAGTTCAGAATAAAAAAGACAGTTGTAATCCAGCTCCAGCAGTAAGGAGAGAAGGAAGCCACAGGAATTCCCTACCTTTACCCTTATCTGTGTCACTTGAAATGAAGATTCAGTTCCAGTAGAAAGAATGATGCTGGCTCTGGTCTTCCCAGTCTCAGTAAGAAAACCTAAAGCAGGAGTGGGAATGGAATGAGGTTGGAAGGGTTGCTAGTGCAAGCTGCAGGAAAGAGAACACCTCAGTTGTGGACTAGGTGGGGGGAACTAAACCTACTCTGCTTCTCTAGGACAATGTTCACTAGGAAATGTTTCCAGACCAAAGAGTAAAGGACAAGTAACCAGACTGCAGGCTGTTAGTATGAGCTCCTAAAGCTGGCTCCAGGGAGTGCAGGTTCTGCAGCTGCTTTAAGGATGATTCCTCAGGGAAGTTTGTTAGTGGTTCCCAAATGTTACTTTGGCTTATCATAGAATGATGAAGGTTGGAAGAGACCTTTAAGATCACTAGGTGCAACCACAACCCAGCTACCATGACCACTAAACTATAGCATGAAGTATCACATCTACAACTTCTTGAACACCTCCAGCACCTCCCTGGGCAGCCTGTGCCAATCCCTGACCACTCTTGCAGCAAAGAAATTTTTCCTCATTTCCAACCTAACTCTCCCCGGCACAATTTCAGGCCACTGCCTCTCATCCCATTGCTGTTTACCTGGCAGAAGAGACCAGCACCAGCCTCACTCCAACCTATCAGACAGCTGTAGAGAGCAGTAAGATCTCCCCTTAGCCTCCTCCTATAGCTCTGTTTACTGACCTAACTCCCCCTCAGGCTGTAATCCTTGAAACACCAGAAGACAATCTGCAAGACACCTCCAGGAACCCAAGCAGTACATGGGAGCAAAGGAAGGGGTAAAGCAAGCACTCAGAAGGGGCCTGCTTTCTATCCTAACAGCCTGCACTCCCCAGCAGCACTGCACAACACAAAGCACAAGAGGGTTTGGGATGTGGCATTTCCTTTGGGGACAGACAACACACAGCTCTCTCCCTAGATTGTATGCAGTTCCTAAAAGCATGGCATGAACACAGCTTCAAAGGAGCATGCCCAGCTCTGTGCAGCCAGGGACATCTGACTTCCACCACACTCCCCATCCATATTTGGGAAGCCAGCAGTGGCTGATTCATGACTGCAGCCCACACCATGGGCTTTGCTATCATTTACTTAGTGACAGCTCATTGCTGACTTCCACAGAACAGCAGTAATTCTCCCCCAGATGCACCCTCTTGCCTGGTTGGTTTGTTTTGACAATCGGTTGGCTCCTGAGGCATTCACCTTGATATAAACCACAACTGCCAGGTGGCTTGGTTGGTGTGCAATCATTGCTCTTCCATATCAAAGTGTTGAGCAGCTACAGCACCATGGCCTTGTTAGCAGCCTGTGTGTCTGCCTGGATGCTCTGGACTGCACCATACATTTGGATTTGTGGAAGGACAACACCATGACCCAAACCTTAAACTGGTACCCATTGCCACAGAGACCATAAGAGAGAAGCAGGCTCACAGACCATCACCAGTCAGAACAATCCTCTGGAGGCAGTAGAGACTTTGTTTTTTAACTCTTTTTTGTTGCTTGTTTGGGTTTTTCCCTCCCTCAAACAAACTCTGTGGGCTCCTTACAAGGAGCACCAGTAATAAACTGGTCAGTTTTAAGACTCAGCTTGACAAGGTGCTGGGCCCTGTCACTTAAACTACCTGAGCACCAGGAAAAGTTGGGCCGGATGATCCCTGGGGTCCCTTCCAACCTGCCATTCTGTGACTTTGAGTCTAGGTTCTTACCATCCCCAGTCCATGGTTCTGCAAGGAGGTTTTCAGGCCCTGATTTGTCTTCTTTGCCCTTCACATCGCAGGCTTGCACAGTTAGCCGCAGTGCTTTTCCTAGAGGAGAAAAATCAACAGGGCTATCAGACCCCTGAAATGTCCACTTCTGGACACAGCAAAGCAATGAGAAAGAAATCCCAACACTGTGAGGCTTTTACCATTGTCAACCAAACAAAAAGAGAAGGGAATAAGCTGGAACACAAGAGCTACAGCGACCTAAACCAGCTGAAGTTTTAGACACAGCCAGCAGGGCAGTGAAAGCCATGGCCACTGAACTTCCTTCAGCTGTGTGCATGCTTTGGACTTCCCAGCACAGGAACTACCCTCAGCTTGCAAAAAGCAGCAACTGCTCTGGGGAAAACAAAATCATTCTCAGAACTGAGACTAAATACTGCTGTTGTAACTACAAAGTAATGATTAGAGTCATTGGCAGAGGCCAAGAAGTCCTAACATAAAACATCCTAGAAGGCAAGGGGCAAAACTCTTCATCAGGTCCTGGTGGTGACCTCAGAAGGTGACACCTGAGGAAACAAAAATTTGTTCAAGTAGTGCAGCTGATGCAGCAAAATCTTAGTGCCTTGTGTGGGCCCAGGCATGGCTCCACACCTGGGACAGGCTCAGATCACTTGGGAGAAGGAATAACTAAAGACCTGCAATCAGCTACTAGTGACAGCACAACTACAAACACATCTCACACTGGTGCAAGCCTCCAGGAGAGATATTTTCTGAAGCTAAATGTACCCCAAAAAGAGTATTAGTTGAAGAATAAAACCTTTGCTGTCATTTGCCTTCTGTACAGCACAGACACTGTCACCATCCTGGCACTGGGGCAACTATCCAGTGGGGTCAGACTCATTTCAATGATGCCCAGGGACAGGACAAAAGGCAGCAATGGATACAAACTGGAACCCAAGAGGTTCCACCTGAAGAGGAGGAGAAAGCTGTTTGTTGTGAGGTTGCTGGAGGCCTGGAGCAGGCTGCCCAGGGTGGTTTGTGGAGCATCCTTGTGTGGAGAGCTTCCAACCCCCTGGGCACTGTGCTGCTGGCATTGTGCTGTGGGTGCCCTGCCAGAGCAGGGCGTTTGGACTGGATGATCTCCAGAGGTCCCTTCCAACCTCACCCTGCTGGGGTTCTGTGATCATCTGGAGATGATGCCACTTGGTTCATAGATTCATAGAATGGTTTGGATTGGAAGGGATCTTACAGATCATCCAGTTCCAACCTGCCTGCATTAGGCAGGACACCTTCTACTAGCACAGGTTGCTCAAGGCCTCATCCAGCCTTGCCTTGAACATCTCCGGGGAGGAGATACATTCACAGACAGGGTTCAATTCATAGCTCACAGAGAGCTGATCTGATCATCTTCAGGGCTGTTCACCTTCACAAATTATCTTCTTGGTAACAGTTGTGAATTTCTAAGTCTTGTGCAATTCCAAACCTCAGCAGAACAACTCCAAGGCAATCTGCAGCTGCTGCATGCACAGCACAGGATCAGCAATTCATTTACCATATTTATAGAGCAGGTTCTGTCTCACTGCTGCCATGGAGGAGATAAGAGCTGAGGCCTTGTATGGAGTGTCCAGGTGATCAGTGATTGTGCAAAGGGAGCTCAGCACTTTAGCCACACTCCCTCTGGCTAAGGCAAAGGCCAGCAGTGTGAGTTCAACCTCTGGAGTAGTACAGCAGCTGGGGAGGCAAAGAGACAGCAGGATGAGAAGAAAACTCAAGACAAACAACATCTATATAGGAGAAAACCCCAACCCCTCCAAGATGTTTGTTAATGGTTGTGAGAGTTTCCAGGATACTAAAAGAGAGCAGGTGAGTTAAAATCCTGGCACAGGCTGCCCAGGGATGTGGTTGAGACTCCATCCCTGAAGACATTCAAGATCAGACTGGTTGTGGCCCTGGGTAGCCTGATCTAGTTGGAGGTGTCCCCACTGACTGCAGGGGAGTTGGACAATATGACTTTTGAGGGTCCCTTTCAAGCCAATGTAATCTGTGAAGCTGTAAAATGAGAATTGTTTGTTACACAAATCCTTCAGAGCCATTTTTCACCACATCAAAATACACCACCACAGCCTCACCTTGTTATTCTAATAAGGAAGCTGTCAACTTCTTCCAAAACGTTTGGAGATAGGAAGCTTGAGAAGTCTGTAGAGCCTGGTGTGAGGGACAGAGGTGGCATGTGCTGCAGGGCTTTCCTGGTAAAAGAGAAGAGAATGTCAGAAGAGCAGACAGAATCAGAGGCAACAGCCTTTGAAAATGAGCCCAGGCATCTGCAGCTCCATGCTTTTCATGAGCAGGTTTCTACAAATAGATCCTGAAAGCAGAAAATCTCTTTACATGAAGGATGTGGTCAACAGCTAAGAGCAGGATTGCATTCTGGGTGGGCAAAGTTCAACAACTGCTCCCTAACCTGGAATCTCAACCTCATACCCTCAGATTTAGTAGCACAAGTACATCAAGGAGTTTGGAATGAAGACTGTGACAGCACTAGAAACAGCTTAGTGCCCAAGTACTGCTTCATCTTAAAGAGAACCACTTGATGGTGAGGGTGGAATAGGTTACCCAGGGAGGCTGTGGCTGTCCCCTCCCTGGAGGTGTTCAAGGCCAGTTTGGATGGGGCCTTGAGCAAGCTGTGCTGGTGGGAGGTGTCCCTGCCCATGGCAGGCGGTTGGAACAGGATGACCTTTAGGGTCCCTTCCAACCCAACCCATTCTGTGGTTCTATGAAGTTTTGTAAAGCTTGGAACTATGAATGTTAGAGGCAGAATCATGGAGCGGTTTGGGCTGGAACAGACCTTTAAACATCATCTTGTCCCACCCCTCTGCAGTCAGCAGGGACATCCCCAACTACAGCAGGTTGACCAGAGCCCCATCAAGCCTGCCCCTGAATGTGTCCAGGGATGAGGCCTCCACCACCTCCCCAGGGAACCTGCTGCAGTGTTCCACCACCCTCAGAGTTAAGAACTTCTTCCCCATCTCAATCTACCCTGTTCTAGTTTCAAACCATTGCCACACACCCTCCCCACCTTTCTTGTTGGCCCCCTTCAGGTACCGCACCTCAGCTTTAGGTATGAAGCTATCTACACTTCAAAGAGGGTTCAGAGATGACTCAAATTAAAGGTAGGCTTGATGGACTTTAGCTTCCAGGACTCATTGACCTCATGACAGCAGTGCACTTAAGCAGTGCCACTGTGCTAAGTGAGCTCTGTAAAAGCTGCTGTGGGTGTGGAATGATTTTATTAGGATTCCAATCCTTCAGGTCAGGGAGCAGAAAGAGCTGGCAGTCAAACGAGGAAGCATTGCACAGAACAGAGCCAATGAGCACAAGCAGCCATCTTCACAGGACTACTGCACAGACCCAGCTGTGCCCTGTGCAGGTCCAACAACAAAGAGGTGGGGAAGGGTCAGGAGAGGAGCAACTGAGGGAGCTGGAGGGGTTCAGCCTGGATAAGAGGAGGCTCAGGGCAGAGCTCATTGCACACTGCAGCTCTCTGAGACGAAGATAGAGCCAGGTGGGGATTGGGCTCTGCTCCCTTGTAGCAAGTGATAGGATGAAAAGAAATGGCCTGAAGTTGCCCCATGGGAGGTTTAGGTTTGAGATGAGGAACAATTTCTTCTCTAAAAGGGTTGTTAATGCCTGGCCCAAGCTGCCCAGGGCAGTGGTGGAGTCCCCATCCCTGGAGATTTTTCAAAGCCATGGGGATGTGGTGCTGTGGCCATGGTTTGGTGGTGGCCTGGCAGTGCTGGGTTAGGGGTTGGACTGGATGAGCTTCAAGGTCCCCTCCAACCAAAATAATTCAACGATTCTCATGTTCTAAAAACTACTTTTCAGTGTCCATTCAATCCTGACTTAGCAGCTAGATCAGACAACAGCAAGGAAAGTTATGTTCCAGTATGTGTAAGTGGATCAAGAGGAATATCAGAATTCACACAGTGATAGCCAAAAAGGTGTTTGAGCAGCTGAATGGGGAGAGTGGAAACGAGTCAGGCAAGACAGATTAGTTCAGTAGGGATGAAGCATTCAAAAGGTGAATTCAAACACAAACCTCAGTGCCCAGGGAAAGTTTGGTACTTACTGAGTGTTCTGTAAAATGGTGTGAACGAAGGCTGGGTTGGTTTCCATGGAAGCTGTTACCAAAGAGGTGAGCAGGGACCAGTACCAGATAGCTGAGGCATCCCCCACAGAGACTCCCACCTTCTTAACCCTCTGGTAGCCAACAGCCCTGAGCCCATGGATTCTGGTGTCGCAGCCATCGCTGAGGCAGCGCTTGATGTTTATCTGCACATCTGCAAACACAACATGCACTTGGCTTGCTTTCTGATTCCTTCTGCTGCCTAAAAGAATGCAGATGTTCCAAACAGTGCTTGCTACAGGACCTCTGACAACCAGCACCAGCTCTGTAACAGGACTCCCACAGAGAGATCAGTGTGCATGTGTTTGAGTTTCTCCACTCTGATTTGGAAAGTGCAGCTCTGAATGGCTTATGGGATCCACAGCCTGCAGAAAAAGACCCTCAACAAGGAAAACAGATGCTAGGCTTCACCAGAACCTTTGTAACCACACACATAGGAAGTGTGTTTGGACTAACAATGGAGAAGATAGGGATAAAGAGTGATGCCTAAAAGCAAAGTTTTAGGTTAATTACTAATTCCCACCCAAGCTCGCGGTCCTTTTGCACAGCTAACCTTGTTCTGGCTCCTTCTGAGGAACTGGAGCCTTGCTGGGAAAGTCCTGCATGGAATTCCTGTAGCTGCAGAAACCATCAGAGGAAAGAGCAGCTCTTCTCTGCTTGATTTCAATACAGCACCCACAGACCCACCAGGCTTAAAAATAACATCACCTAAACCCCCTCAGCAAAATCTCTGCTTACAGGAATCATCTGACCAGCCTGAGAGTTTTGCTACCAAAAGAGGATTGCTTTTTTTTGCTCACTGTTACTCCAAAGCAATGCTTTTGCTAAGTACTAGCCTCCAAAACACTCACAGAATGGTTTGGACTGGAAGAGACCTTCAATATATCCAGTCCCAATTCCCTGCCATGGGCAGAGGCATCTCCAACTAGCACAAAGCTTCATCCAACCTGGCCTCGAACACCTCTAGGGAGGGGTATCCACAACCTCCCTGGGCAACTTGTGCCAGTGCCTTCCCACTCTCACTATAAAAAAAATGTTTTCATGCTGCAAATAAAGAGATCTTAACACTGACCAGGGCCTTCAAAGTGAGAAGCTAAAACTGCAGCTTTAGTCACTGCAGCTCTGCAGCCCTTAGCCCAAGTCACAGACAGACACCATGAGAAAGGTTCACAAGACTTAGGAAGTTCTTTCCAGTAAGGGTGGGGGGAGACTGGTACAAGTTGTCCAGGGAGGCTGTGGCTGCCCCCTCCCTGGAGGTGTTCAAGACCAGGTTGGATGAGGCCTCAAGTAACCTGTGCTGGTGGGAGGTGTCCCTGCCATGGCAGGGGGTTGGAGCTGGGTGAGCTTTGAGGTCCCTTCCAACCCAACCCATGTGACTCTATGACTCTCTTCTTGGTTTGAAGTGAAACTACTACATGAAAACAACTTCTGTAACCCAGAGGGAAATTTAGAGCCTTCTGCTCCAACAATGACAGTCCAACAGGGCTCTAGCATGCCCCCAGCCTTCTGCCTTCCCACACACAGAGCAGCAGAGGGCAGGGAGGCCTTGACTCACACATCTGGCTGATGCTGGCGTTCTCCAGCAGGGTCACGTAGCCGGTGACGTTGCTGGGGATGTGAACGTCTCGCACCTCCTGCAGGCTGCTGGTGCTCCTGCCCACGGCCACCGTCACCTGCTGTGGCATGTAGCTCTGGTCGCTGGCAGCCACGGCGATGGACAGGTGTCTCAAAACGACTTCTGGCTTCATCTTTAAACTGCAAAGTAAACAGTAAACAGCAAACAGTTGTTGGAAGGAGAGGTGGATTGCTTCACCTTCAGCTGAGCTTCATTCAGCTTCCACTCCTACAGAATCCAAGAGCACGGAAGCTATAGGAGAGCAGAGGTAGTTTGGAGGAAGAAATTCTTGCCGTTGAGGGTGGTGAGACACTGGCACAGGTTGCCCAGGGAGGTTGTGGCTGATCCCTCTTTGGAGGTGTTCAAGGCCAGGTTGGATGAGGCCTCGAGTGACCTGTACTAATGGGAGGTGTCCCTGCCTATGCCAGGAGGTTGGAACTAGATGATCCTTGAGGTCCCTTCCAACCTTACCATTCTATGCTCCCTCCCTGGAGGTGTTCAAGGCTAGACTAGATGAGGCCTTGAGTAATCTGGTCCAGTGGGAGGTGTCTCAGTGGTTGGATCTAGATGTGCCTTCCATTTTCATTGCCCTCCTCTGGACTCTCTCTGTTGGGTGCTGGAAGAGATTCTCCTTCAGTCTATGATAAAGGCTAAGGTCAGGCAGGCTGTCCCCCTGCAGCCCATTGAGGTCCACACTGGAGTAGATCCATCTGCAGCCCACATAGGACCCCACACTAGAGCAGGTGGATGTCTGAAGGAGGCTGCAACCTCACAGAAAAGCCTGTGCTGGAGCAGGGTCCCAGCAGAACCTGTGGTCCCGTGGGGAGAGAAGCTCGTGCTGGAGAAGGTTTGTTAGCAGGAGTTGTGACCCCGCGGGGGACCCACACTGGAGCAGTCTGTTCCTGAAGGACTGACTCCTGTGGAAGGAGCCCACAGAGGAGCAGTTCATGATGAACTGCAGCCCAGTTGAAGGACTCAGGTTGGAGAAGCTCATGGAGGACTGATTCCCATGGGACTCAGCCCGCACTGGAGCGGGGAAAGAGTGGGAGGAGTCCTCCCCTTGCAGAGGAAGGAGCAGCAGAGACTACATGTGATGAGCTGACCACAGGCCCAATTCCCCATCCCCCTGCACTGCTGGGAGGAAGGAGGTAGAGATGCAGGAGCCAAGCTGAGCCCAGGAAGAAGGGAGAGGCAGGGAAAGGCATTTCAAGGTTTGAGTTCCTTTCTCATGACCCTGCTCTGGTTTGATTGGCAACAAACTCATTTCCCCAGGCTGGCTCTGTTTGGCCCAGGTCAGTAACTGCTGAATGCTCTCCCTGCCATTACTCAACCCAGGAGGCCTCAATGTTGTTTTTCCTCCTCTGCCCAGCTGAGGACAGTGACACAGCAGCTGGAAGCAGCTGGTACCAGCGGGGCCGGGCGGCAGCGGGTGCAGGGCCGGGCGGCGTGCGCGGGGGCAGCAGTGCTGACCGGATCCAGTGGGAGCGAGCGCTGCCATCGGACTGCCAGAAGGAGCTGGTCTCGCCGTTGGTCATCTTGTCGATGTCGGCAGAGTTGGATGAGGTCTCAATGTGGGTGTAGCACTTGGTGACAGACTTCACTTTGTCTGACTCCGGGGTCCCGTTCAGGTCACTGGGGTATTCTGCAGGGAAGAGAGACCAGCCCTGAGCCCCCGTGGTGACTGTCCCCAGAAAGCCATTGGTGGCACAGAACCCAGCTCCTGCAGAGCTGTTTTTGACAGGAACTGGAAGACAGTCGAGAGCCACCTCCGACTGACAGCAATAACCCAGTCTGTATGTGAACATCTTCTTCCCCTGGAGCTCAGCTCCTCCCTGCTGGCCTCATCAGTGCTTTATTATTAAAAGGGGGCATTGTGGGAGGGTGAGAGAGAACTGTCTTAAGCTTGAGGAGGGCAGATTGAGACTGGAGATGAGGAAGAAACATTTCAGAGTGAAGGTGGGCAGATACTGGCACAGGTTGTCCAGGGAGGTTGTGGATGTGCCCTCATTGGAGGTGTTAAAGCCCAGGTTGGATGAGGTCTTGAGCAACCTGTGCTGGTGGGAGGTGTCCCTGCCCATGGCAGGGGGTTGGAACTGGATGAGCTTTGAGGTCCCTTCCAATCCAAACTATTCCAGGAATCTATGAATTATGCTGCCAAAATACACACAGACAATAGGAACAAGTGAAATATGGTGGAGAAGAACTCCACTCAGCTACTCTAGAGAAGGGACAAAGCAAAGCGCTGCCACTTCAGCAGAAAGGCAAACATCTGAACAGCAGTACAGCTGCAAAGGAGACATCCTTCTAGGGTGGACTGAAATCCAGGGAAAGATTCACCACCTCCACCCCAGACCAATCACTTATTTTAAGTACTGAGCAGTCAGCCTCAGGAGACATTGACCTGAAGAGGGAAATTAAATGTGCAACAAGTAGGAAAGATATTTGACTGCGTAGAAAATACAGCAAAGTAGTAATTATCACTGGGGGCTTCAGGCACCCTCAGTGCATTTGCAGATGACACCAAGCTGGGAGGCAGTGCTGGCCTGATGAAGGGTAGGGACCTATCTGGACAGGTTGGATCAACAGGTTGAGGCCACTGGGATGAGGTTCAACAAGGCCAAGTGTCAGGTCCTGCACTTGGGTCACAACAACCCCATGAGTGCTCCAGGCTTGGGGCACAGTGGCTGGAAAGCTGCCCAGCAGAGAAAGACCAGGGGACACTGCTCAGCAGCAGCTGAAAGTGAGCCAGGCTGTGCCCAGGTGGCCAAGAAGGCCTTCACCATCCTGTCCCGGATCAGCAGTGGTGTGGCCAGCAGGAGCAGGAAACTGATGATACCTCTGGACTGGTGAGGCCACACCTTGAGTCCTGGGTTCAGTTCTGGGCCCTCACTCCCAGAAGGACACCGAGGGGCTGGAGCAGGTCCAGAGAAGGCAACAAAGCTGGGGAAGGGTCTGGAGAACAGGGCTGGGGAGGAGCAGCTGAGGGAGATGGGGGAGGGGCTCAGGCTGGAGAAGAGGAGGCTCAGGCTGGAGAAGAGGAGGCTGAGGGCAGAGCTCATTGCTCTCTGCAGCTCCCTGAGAGGAGGCTGCAGCCAGCTGGGGGTTGGGCTCCCCAGTTACAATTGACAGGACAAAAGGCAATCACAGAATCACAGAATGTCAGAGGTTGGAAGGGACCTCCAGAGACCATCGAGTCAAATCCTCCTGTCAAAAGCAGGGCTCAAGCCCCATGGGAGGTTTAGGTTGGACACTGGAAGAAACTTGGCTGAAAGGTTTTCCAAACATTGGCACAGGCTCCCCAGGGCAGTGGTTGAATCCCCATCCCTGGAGGAGTTTCAGAGAGGCAGAGATGTGGTGCTGAGGGCCACAGGTTCACCCCAGCCCCGACAGAGTTAGAGAACGATTGGACTGGTGAGCTTGAAGGGTTTTGTCAGCAGAAGGGAAAGAAAGGCATTGCCTACCTCTCTCTTTCAGGAGCAGTCGGTCCAAGGAGTCCCTCAGCAGCGAGGAGCGCATGGTGCAGACGTTGTTGAAGTACTCCAGCACGGGGTAGGGGATGGCAGTGCTGGAGATGCGGTTGCGGTGCAGGAACCTGAGGATCATGGCCGCGTGCAGCCCCAGGCGCTCCTTCCACTCCGAGAAGATGTCAATGAACCCTGGGAGGAGACAGCACTGCTCTCGTGGCTGCAGCACATGGCTGCCCACAGCACCACCCAAGGCCACTTCTGGGCATCTCAGTACAAGGAGGAGATGGACCTGCTGGAGGGGGTCCAGTGGAGGCCACAAAGATGCTCGGAGGGCTGGAGAAGCTCTGCTGTGGGGACAGGCTGGGAAAGTTGGGACTGTTCAGCCTGGAGAAGAGAAGGCTCCAGGGAGACCTCAGAGCAGACTTCCAGCACCTGAAGGGGCTCCAGGAGAGCTGGGGAGGGACTTCTGACAAGGGCTGAGAGTGACAGGACAAGGGACAAATGCTTTGAGCTGGGAGAGGTGAGAGTGGAGATGAGGAAGAAGTTCTTGAGTTAGGGTGGTGAGACACTGGCACAGGTTGCCCAGGGAGCCTACGGCTGTCCCCTCCCTGGAGGTGTTCAAGGCCAGGTTGGATGAGGCTTTGAGCAACCTGTGCTGGTGGGAGGTGTCCCTGCCATGGCACAGGGTTGGCACTGGCTGAGCCCTTCCCACCCAACCCATTCTGTGAAACAGTGGAAAGCAGGAGGCATAAGAACTGAGATTTTGGGTAATTGTTTTGAACCCCTCAGGCTTTTCACCTAACAGTGCAGACAGAAATCTTTGCCTGCACCTTTCACAGTGCTGCTGTAAAGGCTGCAAACTGGAGCTGCTCCCTCTGGCATAGTGTGGCTCCAGTATTGGTTTCTGGGCTGAATTTGGATTTACCTAGAAATAAGATGGGGGGGAAAGGATTCGAAATGATCGTCATAGAACAGACCAAGTTGCTCAAGGTCCCATCCATCCATGACGAGAAGGTCTCCAGAAGAGCTTCAGTTGCTGAGCAACCACAAGACCCTCCCAGGAGCACTCTCCTCCTACTTATCTGTCAGCCTACTCCAATGCTTCTTGTCTGATCCTTCAAGACAAATCCTCTTTTAGCCACTTATCATCAAAAGCTTGGCAGGAAACCAGCAACTGATACTGATACCAGAAATTCTGGAAATTGACACTTCCCAAACTATCTGGTGTCAGATGTGGATCATGTTTTAGCAGGATTTCAAATGCCAAACAACAACACAATACAAGTAAAGCTTGGTTCAGGTGGTGACTCACAGACTCAGTCTCCTCAGACTGGAGGATTTATTCCTCCAGCTACCAAGCAGCAGAGCAGCTTTAGCCAGGGACTCACCAAAGCACGACAAGGAACTGTCTGTGAAGGAAGCCAAGGGAGAAGAAGATTCCCAGTCACAGAGGAGGAAACATTGGTTAGTTATGGAAGGAAGTGAGGAGAATTTTCATTTACAGCAACTTCCCTTGTCTGGATACTAGAGGAGTGAGAGACCTGGACTATGGGTTTGGCCCAAGAAGGCCACCAGCATCCTGGCTTGTGTCAGCAACAGCGTGGCCAGTAGAAGCAGGGCAGGGATTGTCCCCCCAGAATCAGCACTGGTGAGGCCACACCTCAAATCCTGGGGTCAGTTTTGGGCCTCTCACTCCAAGAATGACACTGAGGGGCTGAAGCAGGTCCAGAAAAGGGCAACAAAGCTGGGAAAGGGTCTGGAGAACAGGGCTGGGGAGGAGCAGCTGAGGGAGCTGGGGGGGTTTCAGCCTAGAGAAGAGAAGGCTGAGGGTAGAGCTCATTGCTCTGTGCAGCTCCCTGAGAGGAGGCTGCAGCCAGCTGGGGTTGGGCTCTGCTCCCTAGGCTGAGGTGACAGAAGGAGAGGCAGTGGCCTGAAACTGTGCCAGGGGAGGGTTAGGTTGGAGATGAGGACAAATTTCATTGCTGCAAGAGTGGTCAGGGGTGGGAATAGGCTGCCCAGGGAGGTGGTAGAGTCTCCATCCCTGGAGGGGTTCTAGAACCCTGTGGCCATGGCACTTGGGGACAGGGTTTAGTGGCCATGGTGGTGCTGGGTTGAGGGTTGAACTGGATGATCCCAGAGGCCTTTTCCAACCCAAACAGTTCTATGATTCTGTTAAGTAATTTGTTGCAGCATCACCCCTTAGGGCAGGAATTCACAAACCATTTCCTTCATCACTTTCTCCTCATACCTGGCACTAGAGAACAAGCCTGCAGCTGTCTGATCACATGGCTCAGCTCCCCTTGAAGGTTAGCTCCACTAGAACTCTTGAGGGCCTCCAGCATGTTCTCCACATCCACAGTGCCATCTCCTTCAGCATCAAACTGGGCAAAGGCCTGAGGAGGAAGAAGAAAGGGCGATGTCAGTGTCTGTATTCCAAGCAGCAATGGAAGGTATTTCAGAGAAAGCACTGCAGCACTGCAGCCCCCAGCACACAACTCAGCAGAATCTGTTCCCTGGAGCACTGAGCTCATGACAAGAGGCAACAAACCTGTGGCCTCCAGCAAGGCCCTGGCACCAGCCTCCTAACCAAGTCCCCTGTGCTTATGGCCAGGAGGAGACAGCAGATCACCTGCCCAGGCAGTCAGCCTTGTGCACCCACCAACAGCTGGGGCTATGCAACCAGAGGATCATGAAGGTTGGAAAAGATCCCCGGATCATCCACTCCAACCCTTAACCCAGCACTGCCAGGTCACCACCAAACCACAGTCCTCAGCAGCGCATCTGCAGAGCTTTGAAACCCTTCAAGGAATACTGTACCACCTCCCTGTGCAGCCTGTCCCAGTGCTTAACCACTCCTTCAGTGAAGAAATTATTCCTCATGTCCAACCTAAACCTTCCCAGGGGCAACTTGAGGCCTTTCCTCTTGTTCTACCACTTGCTATGTGAGAGCAGAGCCCAACCCCAGCTGGCTGCAGCCTCCTCTCAGGGAGCTGCAGAGAGCAATGAGCTCTGCCCTCAGCCTCCTCTTCTCCAGCCTGAGCTGCCCCCCCAGCTCCCTCAGCTGCTCCTCCCCAGCCCTGTTCTCCAGACCCTTCCCCAGATTTGTTGCCTTCTCTGGACCTGCTCCAGCCCCTCGGTGTCCTTCTGGGAGTGAGGGCCCAGAACTGAACCCAGGACTCAAGGTGTGGCCTCACCAGTCCAGAGGTATCATCAGTTTCCTGCTCCTGCTGGCCACACCACTGCTGATCCAGGACAGGATGGTGAAGGCCTTCTTGGCCACCTGGGCACAGCCTGGCTCACTTTCAGCTGCTGCTGAGCAGTGTCCCCTGGTCTTTCTCTGCTGGGCAGCTTTCCAGCCACTGTGCCCCAAGCCTGGAGCACTCATGGGGTTGTTGTGACCCAAGTGCAGGACCTGACACTTGGCCTTGTTGAACCTCATCCCAGTGGCCACAGACCATCAATCATATGAAAAGGTGCTCACCAAAGAACACTCAAAAGCTGTTCCACTAAAGCACAAGAGTCCTACCACACGTCACTCATCACTGTTGCATTACCTCACTCTACAGCCCCTCCAATTGCTGCTTGTTTCTTTAAGAAAGTGTCCTAAGAAGCAGGTGTCTGCTCCCGGGCATCTCCCCCCACCCCCTGGCCTCCAGCACACAGCAGCAGCTAAACAGAGCTTGAGAAAGCCTCTGTGAGAACACTGGAGCTGGGTCCTTGCCCTCCAGTGCCTGAAGGGGACCTGCAGGAAACCTGGGGAGGGACTTGTCCAGAGGCAGGACAAGGGGGAATGGTTTGAAGCTGAGGGGTAGCAGGGTCAGACTGGAGCTGAGGAAGAAGTTCTTCAGTAGGAGGTGGTGATACTGTGCATGTTTTCATCTGCCTGGAAGTGTTCAAGGCCAGCTTGGATGAGGCCTTGAGCAACCAAGTCTAGTTGAGAGGTGTCCCTGCCCATGGCAGGGCGCTTGGAGGAGATGATCCTTGAGGTCCCTTCCAGCCTGAGGCATTCTAGGATCAGAAAATATTTTTTTCTTGTGTAAAAGGGCTGTTGGCAGCTTTGTTAACTCTGCCCTTCAGGGGCATTTTGAACACCAAGTGTTGTGTTGAACACAGGTAAAAAACCCCTCTCACAGCTCCACATCTTGCAGCTCTGGCTTGCCAAAGGACAGGACATCAGCCCCTGAAGCAGAGTGTCCTGAAGCTCAGAAGTATCAGTGCTTAAGCAGGCAGCTCAGGGGGTTCAGGAGTGTGAAGGTTTGGGAGTTCCCTGCCTCCCCACACTTTGTAAAACGACCCAGACTAGAACTGAGCCGGCTGGAAGTTAAGGAACGAAGCTCTATTTACAGCTCAGCACAATATACAAGCAGAGATATCCACTATATACAGGAATATCTACAGACATAGACAAGTTAAAGGGAATACAGAAACACAAGACCCCTCCCAGAAATCAGAGACCCCAGGAGGGGCTTCCAACCACCCTTCCACCTTCTCCCCACCCCTATACCTTACCCCAAGGTTTGCCTTACACACAAGGTGAATTAGGAGGCTGGGCCAGGGGCGTTAGAAGAAAAGTGGTTAGTGAGGATTAATTGGCAGAGGAGCCAGAGCCAGAAGCTGCTAGATCCAGCCAGAGTCAGACAGAGACTGACCTTATCTAATGTTTTGGTTATTGTTCCCAAACATTTTTTTTCAGCAAGCCTATGAGTGAAGCAGACATCCCCATGTTTTCCTTTCACAGCCTAGAGTGTAATTTTCTCTATTAAAATATTCTAATTAGCCTCAAACCAGCACAAACAGCCATGGCACAGCACTGGCAGGAAGAGCAGTTGGATGTTCAGTCCCACTGGATTCTGCAACAAGGTTCTGTTTAACTGCTAAAAAAGACACTGGAAGGGCTCCAAAAAGAAATGTGCTATCTTAGGAGCATCCACTTTTCCCATCTAAACTGGGAATGCACTTACAAACCATACCTCCTGACAAGGAACATTTCAGTCTCCCAGCCCTGAATTGGTGTTTCAAGCCCAGGACACAGTTGAGTAAATCTCCAAAGTGCCTGACAGATGCTGGTTGCTCCAGCCCAGGTAAGATGAGAGATGCTGCTGGTTAGGTTCTCAGTGCACTCTTGGCAGAGAGGTGTTAAGTGAGAGTTGTACAAACATGGGGCTGACCTCTTTGGGAATGCCCTGAGTGTTGAACACAATAGACAAGAATCATATTGACAAGAGAGAAATGAGGTTCATCTGCTCTGCCCTGGTGAGACCACAGCTGGAGTACTGTGTCCAGGTCTGAGCTCCCTAGTTCAAGAGGGTACAGGGATATACTACAGAGTGCCCAAGGGAGGCCATGAGGATGGTGAGGAAAGGCTGAGAGCCCTGGGGCTGCTTAGTCTGGAGAAGATTGAGGGGAGGTCTTTTTTATATCTATAAATATCTGAGGGGTGGTGTCAAGAAGAAGGGTCCAGGCTGTTTCCAGTGGTGTTCTGTGACTCAGGAGGTTCCACCTCAACAAGAGGAGAAAGTTGTTTGGTGTGAGGGTGCTGGAGGACTGGAGCAGGCTGCCCAGAGAGGTTGTGGAGTCTTCTCCTCTGGAGACTTTCCAGACCCATCTGGATGTGTGTCCTGCCCTGGGTGACCCTACTCTGGCAGGAGGGTTGACCTCACTGATCTCTGGAGATCCCTTCCAACCCCTACCATTCTTCAGGATGAAGCTGTACTTGAATCTCTTGGTTTGCTACTTGATTATCAACCTGATGTCCCATGAAATGCCCTATCCTAGAGAGAAACAACCCAAACCAATTAAATACCTGCCAATCAGCCAGGTCATAATTGCAGCACTTAAATGAGAGCAAAGTCCTCAGAAGATGACAGAATGGAAGTGCCTTCTGCCCCAGTGGCACTTCTGCAGCACAGAGCTGAGTTTCACCTTGGAGGGTTTCTAAGCGTTCCCTAAGCACACAGTTGAGCCCACACTAACCATGGCCTTTGAGAAGCTGTTCTTGGGAGGCCCAATGCTGGCACCCAGAAGGTACCACAGCCAGCAGAGCTACCTGATGCTGGGCTCTGAGTGGATACTGAAGCAAAAAACTAAGACCTTTGCCTGGGGACAATGACACAGAGGGCATTAGTTAATTTTAATATAACTTGGTTGCCAAACCAATTCAGTGTAGAGCTTCACCCTGCATCACTCTGGCCAGGATGATGACTTCTGCTCCTCTCATGCACTCAAACTGAGCAATTACTGAGATAGGGGGACAAGTTTTGTGATGGCACTGTGGAAGCCAACCACACACGAGCCAACATGGCTGGATCTGCTGCCAGCTGCTCTAAGCCACTATCCCTACGCTCCTGTAAGGAGAGATTGCCACAAATGTGCTTTTGACTGCATCTTATTTAGAACTCTTCCTGTGAACTCAGGAGACTGCACAGACCCCAGAACTCTCAAATTATTTTCTGACTGTTCAGTATACTTCATCTCTATTTTTGACACAAAAGATAAACCATTTCCATTGCTCAGACAAGCTGTGCCATGGGGTATAAGCAAAAAACATATGAAAATCAAATCAGCATGCAAACCTGTACCCAGAGGTTTTGAGTTCTGTTCATGACTGCCACATGATACAAACACAGCAGCGGTGTCACCACAACCCAGCTGCACTGTGCTCCTAAACAGTGTGAAGTCCACACACTTCCTGCATAGGTCAGCCCAAAGAAACACAAAAGAAAGCCTTTGCTTCCCAGGACAGAGGAGTCGATCACCGGGAAAGGCAGGACGTGGGGAAATCACCCCCTCAGCTGAGACAGCTCAGGAGCTGCTCCAGAGATCACCACCTTCAACCCCCCTGCCAGAGCAGGGCACAGAGGGACACATCCAGGTGGGTCTTAAAAGTCTCCAGAGAAGGAGACTCCACAGCCTCTCTGGGCAGCCTGCTCCAGGGCTCCAGCACCCTCACAGTAGAAAGTTTCTCCTGATCTTGAGGTGGAACCTCCTGGGTTCCAGCTTGTCCCTGTTGTTCCTTGTCCTGTCACTGGGCACCACCTGTCTGGCACTGCATCCTGACACCCTCAGCTACTTACACATGTTCATAAGGTCCCCTCTCAGCCTTCTCCTCTGCACACTAAGCAGCTCCAGAGATGTTCTAGTCCACTCATCATCCTCACAGCCTCCACTGGACTGTCTCCAGTAGATCCCTGTCTCTTGAATTGTGGAGCCCAGAACTGGATGCAGAATCCCAGGGCAGAGCAGAGAGCAAGTGAACCTCCCTAGACCAACACGAGGTATGGCTTGGGAATGTTGTATTTCACCTCTGCTCTCAGTGGGACCACAGCACCCATGCCTCAGGCGAATGTCACATGCATTAGCTGATGGCTGCTGCAGCACTAGTGGGTTAAATAGGAGTCAGAGGTCCAGCTGAGCTGGAAAACAGATTTTTGCATTTAAACAGAAGTTTGTTTTGCCCAGGAAGGATTCCAAGTACGTGTTCACAAGCTCCCCACTGAGAGCTGAAATGTTAAATGGGCAGATTAATACTTCTGTTAGGCCAGGCAAGTTCCTAAACATCAAGAAGTGAAATCTACTGATCTACCACCCACAAACTAACTACTCACCAGTGTAAAACACGTCCTGGAAATCTAAAATACCACAGCTCATGGGCTAGTGCCAGTTATAGCGACAACGACATCAAGGTATTCCACACAGGTCCCAGCCTCTCAGCAGCACAGGACAGGCTGGATGTGACCACCTCTCTGTACTGTGCTAAATCCCTTGATGAGAGCAGGGAAAAAACCCAAAGCAAATGCACTGCTCATGCAGAGGCTGTGCAACACAACCCTCAAAGCAATCCTGCAGCATGCAGAGCTGTGCTGCTTGCACCACCAGAAAGAACCCTCTGTGTTCACAGGTGTTCTTGTGAAGGAATGGGAATCATTTTAACAGGCTTCTTACAGGGACCGGGTAGGAATTAGGCCAATCTGAACCACAAAATCCTCCTCTTTCCAGTGGCCAGTGGCTTTCCTAAGATGCCAGTACCGATTTCAAAGATCCCATGTGTAACTGAAGAGTTTTCCAAGTCATTCTGTACTCGGGAGTGACACAAAGGCAGAAGGAAGCCACTGCTGAGACTTGGGAACTGCTCGGGCATGACCTCTGCCGGTTACGAAATTCCCAGCAGTTTTCTGCTGCTTTTCCAGCGCTGGCTAGAAAGCAAAGCTAAAGCTTCAATGTTCCAGCTGATAACTATCCGTATGCCTTCCCACGGTAGAAGACAGGAAAATTCTGCGGTTAAAACCTTGAGACCTCCTGTCTGTGGAGGGGAAACCTCTGCCACACCGCTTCCTTACAAGCTTTCCAAAACCCTTCCTTTACAGTTAGCCATGGGATGCAGCCAGTCGATGCCATTGCTGATTTTGAAGAAGCAACAACAAAATCAAGCGGTGAGAGACTCTGACTTGTTGAAACCACGAAGCAGCATCTCAGAGGAACGACCTAGGCAGAGCGTCCCAGCCGTGTGCCAGCAGCGCCCCGGCGGCAGCGCCCGCACAGACACCGCTGGCGATGCCCATTCCATGGCCAAGGGCTGCTCGGCGCCTGCCTGAAGCAGCACAACCGAAGCACAGGCAGCTGTAAACTGCCAGCCTGCCCGGCAGCAGCGACAGCCGCCTGGGAGCCCTGCCGCAGTCCCCTGCCAGGCTAAAGCCTCCACGGCCGTGTCACGGTCACGCTGCTCGGGGTCCGCGGGCCAGGGTCCGGGAAGAACACAGAACACCCCGGCTCACGGAGCCCTGCCCCCGGCAGCATCCCAGGGGTTCCCGGCGCCTCCCTCCCCGCGATCTGCCTCCCTCTCCCCACGTCTCACTCGAGACAGGCGAACCTCGCCGGAGGGAGCTTTTCCTGCCGGTCCTCCGCCCCCGCGCAGCCCCTCCCGGCCCAGGTGGAGGCCTGGCCCCTCCGGACGCCTCCTTACCTCCTCGCTCTCGTCGCGGGAGGCGGCCGCCAGGCGGGAGACGCTCTCAAGCACTTCGCAGAACTGCTCCAGGCTGACGGCCTCGTCGCCGCGGCTGAGGCGCTCCTCCAGCCAGCGCACCAACGTGCTGTGGTGCCGCGACACCAGCGACTCGGGCAGCGCCGCCTCCCGCAGCCGCGCCGTGGCTTCCCGCAGCCGGGCCTGCTCCAGTAGCACTTCGGCCGGGGGCAGCGGCGGCGCCGGACTGGCGGCGGAGCCGGGCGGGAAGCGAGCGCCAGGCTGAGGCGCGGCGGCCGCCCCCTCCATGCCTTCCTCGGCGCCCTCCCCCTCCTCGCTGCTGTGGCTCGCCGCCGTCCCCATGATCCCCTCGGAGGCGCCGACGCTGTAACTTGGGGCTCGGCAGAGCCGTATCGCCGCCTTCCTCCTTCGGCCGCCGCTGCCCCGGCTCCACCCGGCCCAGCTTAGTCAGCAACTTCCCGGCCCGCCGCACCTGTCAGCTCCCGGCCGGCAGCGGCCGCCCCACACTGCCGCCAAGCGACGCCCGGCGTCGCTAAGCCCCACCCCGGAAAGGGGCCTCGCAGCGCGACACTCGCCGTAAAGCGAGGCCGCGGAGAAGATCGTCCCCACTACACACACGCTCATATGCCGCGCCGGCCACGCCGCTGTCAGGCGCCGCCACGCTGCCGTGCGGCGAGGAAAGTGTCGTGAAAGGGCTGGGCCCGCTCGTGGCCCGGCGCGGCCCCATGTGGCGCGGTGCGGCGGCGCTGCTGTGCCTGGGGGCAGCCTGGGTGCTGGGCTGGGGATTCGATCCCCGCGGCTGGGTGGTGCTGCCCGCGGCCCGGAGTCGCCTGCTGCGCGCCGCCGAGCTGGCCCAGTACCGCGGGGCTGCGGGACAGCCTGGCCTCTACCTCGCCCTGCTAGGTCGCGTCTTCGACGTGGAGCGTGGCCGCAGACACTACGGTCCCGGCGGTGCCTACAGCGGCCTCGCAGGTACCGTTAGTGTTGCTCTGCAGCCTGGGCTTGGGCCTCGGGGTGGACTGTCGGGGGTTGGGTGGGGGCTGACAAGGCCCCGTCAGGAGCTCGGTGGGGCCTGGCAGGGCCCTGTCTGTCATGGAGCCCGGTCAGGGCTGTTGGGACCCTGTCGCATGGGTTCGGTGTGAACTGGCAGGGCCCTGGCCCCTGGCTGCAATTTGGTGGGGGCCGGCAGGATCTTGTCACGGGGGGCTGGCAGGGCTTTGGCAGGGGCTCGCTGCCTGGGTGGGGAGAGGTTCACGGCCTGCCTACCCCACAGGGAGAGATGCCACCAGAGCGTTTGCCACCGGCGACTTCACACCGGCCGGGCTGGTGGACGATGTCTCGGCGCTGCCGCCGGGCGCGATGCTCGCCCTCCGGCGCTGGCTGTCTTTCTACGGCGACAACTACCGGCCCGTGGGTAGGTACTTCTGGTCGAGGCGACCACACACAAGGGACGCAGGCTGGGAGGAGAGCGGGGTGGGGGAGGCCGAGGCGAGGTCTGTAGCATGGCCTGGCCTGCAGAGCTCCAGGATCCATTTGCAATGTGTGCACCTCGCTGAGGATCTTCCACCTGAGCTACAGATGGCTGCCGGGGGCCTGCGTGCTGAAACCTGGAGCTGCTGCTGCATCAGACCAGCTTTGGAGTGTGCTTTGCTCAGAGCTGAAGGCTGACAGCTCTCCGGCCCCGAGTTCTCAGCTGCAGCTTTCTGCCCCGAGCAAAAGGCACTGAGACTGAGAGGACTGAAAGTAGCAGAACTCAGGAAAAGAGGAGCAGCAGTGCAGGGAAATTGTTCTGGGAAATGAAGTGCATGGGAAAGAATTCTGGGGTCTGCAGCTGAGAGTGGGTTTGGCTTTCTGATCTTTAATGAGTCTCTGCCTACATTTGTCCTGTGTGGGCAAGTGGCTGTGTGATCCAAGAATGCAAGGGATAGAAGCTCAGTTTGGTTTTCTAGCTGGGCTGTGGTGAGATCCTCCTCTATCTTCTTGTCTTTAAGTAACAGCAGAACCGTTCACTTTCCTTGCTGATTGATCTTCCTTTCCCAGGGAAGCTGGTGGGCAGATTCTATGATGAAAAGGGGGAACCGACTGCAGCCTTAAGGCAGGCTGAGGCTGCCATCCAGGAAGCTCTGAAGTTGCAAGCAGAAAGTGAGCAGAAGAAGCAGCAGTTCCCACCCTGCAACTCCGAATGGAGCTCGGCCAAGGGCAGCCGGGTCTGGTGCTCCAGACAGAGGTGAGCTCAGCCTTCCTGCCTTGTGCCTGCAGCCTCTGAATCACTTTTCTGCCCTGGGTTTGAGTGCCCTGAGCTTTGTTGCTGCCTAGCATAGAAAGATGTCCCAGCTCCTGCAGCCAACACACTCCATAGTCTGTAAGTGAAGTCTGCTACTTTCCCTAACATGCTGAGTGCTGGCACAGCTGGCACACACCAGGCATGGTCCCCAGCTCTATCTGCATTGCTCAGGGTCTGCTCTCTTGAGGCAGGGCCAACCTGCAAGTAGCTGCAATACTCTCCCTCCTGTGCCAGGTGAGCAGCTGCTGCTGTGTGAATTGGAGCTGCTGGATTTTCTCTGCCAGTCCAGCAACTGCTGATAGCTTCCACCCAGTCCGGGGTTGCACAGATGTGTGGGCTGGACTGGTGAGAATGTTCTGCAGCATAAGGCAGGGGAGGGGAGCTCTGCTCACTGAGTGGGTAAAAAGTCTCATCCCAATCGTTGATACTTTCAGGAATTGTGTTCCCAAGACAAAATCCTCTTCTGTCACACCAGAATCAAAACCAGGTTTTGCGATGTGCCACGTGTGGATGGGATCCTCCTCTGAGACGCAGGACTCCCTTCCCCTGGCACCACCCCCTGCACTGAGACAGCTTCGCTCACCCACCAGGAGTGCAGGCTGCTTTGCAGGCACTTCCACAGCTTGTCACCACCACTTAAAACCTCAGAGAAATGAGGCTGAGCTTTGAATGATCCTTTCCTTCTTGGCCTATTTAGTTGCATTCCTCTTTGTTTAGGGACTGGTTTGTTTGAAGGTGAATAATGACAGAGCATACTAAAAAATGCTTACTCCTTGTTTCAGTGCCCCAGTAGCACCCTGTTCTTTTCTGCATGAAAGAGCTTGGGTACAGCTTTGGGACTGGGTGTTGTGTGGTAGCCTCTTCTGCAGGAGTTTACAGGTTTAAAAGATGCAGCATTTAGGGGATCAGACAGGATTTGACCTGTAAAGAGACACTGAAGTAGCTGCAGAAATAATTGAGGCTTTTTGGATTGTCTTTCGTTCTGAAAATCACTGTGTTCAGTCATGGTGCAGGAGACAGTGAGAGGAAACAGCCTGAAATTGTGCCAGGGCAGGGTTAGGTTAGAGATGAGGAAAAATTTCTTTGCTACAAGAGTGGTCAGGGATTAGGAACAGCCTGCCCAGGGAGGTGGTGGAGTCCTCATGCCTGGAGGTGTTCTAGAAACCTGTGGCCATGGCACTCGGGATGTGGCTTGATGGCCACAGCAGTGTTGGGTTGATGGTTGGGTTCAATGATCTTGGAGGTCCTTTTCCAACCAAAACAATTCTAGGATTCTGTCTATCAGCTATTAGCTGCCTCCAAGAGTCATTTTGCCATTAGAGATGCTGTGCCACATGAGGTTACAGTTCCTTTTCCAGCACTAGAATGGTGGGAAGTGGAATTTGGTTGCTCCCAGCAGGATGAGAACAGGCAGCGGTGCTGAGGGAACCAGTTGCAGGTAACAGGTTGCTGAAGCACAGCCAGTGAAAAGCATCAGAAAGCTGTGGCTTGGTGGCTGCTGGGAGCAAAGTTAGATTGTAAGGGACCCTCAAAGGTCATCTTGCCCAACCCCCCCTGCAGTCAGCAGGAACACCTCCAGCTAGAGCAGGTTGTCCAGGGCCACATCAAGTCTGATCTTGAATGTCTCCAGGAAAGGCTCCTCAAACACATCCCCTGGGCAACCTTTTCCAGTATTTCACCACTCCCATCATGAAGGATTTTCTCTTAATGTCCAACCTAAACCTCCCCAGCTTGTTTTATTGTCCATCATCGTGTCCTTCTGAACAGCCCCTCCCCAGCCTTCCCCTGGGTCCCCTTCCCATACTGAAATGCCCTGGAGCCCTCTCCAGGCCGAACAGCGAGCACAGGGGCAGCTGCAGCTCACCCAGGCCATCTGTATGTAAGGATTCTCACCCCTGGAGAGGTTCTCAGGGCTTTCAGCAGTAACCGATTTCATTTCCATCTTCAGCGGGGGAGTGCCCCGGGCGTGGGCCGGCGTCCCGCGGAAGCTGTACAGTCCCGGGGCCGGCGGCAGCCGCTGCGTCTGCGTCAGGACCAGCGGCCCCCCGTGGGGCCAGTCAGCCGCCGGCCAGCACAGCGACAGGGGCGACCTGGATGACCCTCACCTGCAGGAATACGACGGCTGCCACCCACAGGCCCAGCAATGTGTCCTGACAGCGTGAGCCGAGTGCTGCAGGCCTGCAGCAAAGCATTGCTCTGCAGAGGAGCGAGGACGAGTCCCTGTTACTTGTGACTGAGAACAGGGGGAGATGAAACAATTCTTGAGCCAAGTTAATGGCTGAACACTCACTGTCAGGCTGCTTTCTCTGATAGTGCTTTGTTCCTGGGGTGTTTTCACGTCTGGTAGCAAACTGCACCATGCAGAGCCTGCATTCTGTCTGAAGCCTGATTTCCTGTGCAGGACTGCAGAGGTCTGAGCAGCAAGGTCATGGTCACAAGAACTGCTGCAGCACCACCAGTCGCAGCTCCTGCACAGGCCTCCAGATGCTTAACTGTACCTGCTGTAGTGTCAGTGCTCCTGCCAGGCACTAGATGTGCTCCAGAGTTAAAAGGCAGCAGAGAGAAGCCTGCCTCTCCCCTCAGCAAAGGCATGGAGTCTCTGCTGCAGTTTGGTTCCACAAAAGCTTTATTGGATCCTTGGAGTGTAGAAGGCAAAGGTCATCCCTGCCTTTGCTCATGCAGTGTTTGTGTTAGATACTGTGCAACCCTGTAGGAGCCAGCTCTCAGTATTGGTTTACCTTAGCCTCAACATCCTGCTCTGAGTCACTGCATTCAGACCGCTCAGGTCACGAATTGGTGATTTGAAGTAGGCAGTAACAAAAGCTCTGTTGCAACAGGAGCTGCTGGGGCCATGAGCTGCCAAGGGGAGGAGCTGCAGCAGTTCAAACTTGGCCACGTTTATTGCCAAGTGTTTGGATTTTCCTTGTAGCTGGTTCTGGTTTTCCTTTTCCCCCATAACGTTGAAGTGAAATCCTCCAGAACACTGTCAGGCTCTGGAGCTTACTGTCAGGTGTCCAAGCTCTTGCTGGCCATCAGGGCAAGTTGCTCACATTGCTGAGTGGCAGCAGAGCCATCCCATTTGGAACTGAAGCTGAGCCATGGGCTTGGAGTGGGCTACATGTCACAATCCCATGGATAAAGTTGTGTGAGACTCACAGGGAAGAGCTCCACAACTCCACAGCTTGGTGGGCAGGACAAGTCACAGAACTCCAGCATGGTGGGGGGTGGAAGGGACCTCTGGGGATCACCCAGTCCAAACTCCTGCCCCAGCAAGACACTCCCAGCAGCACAATGTCCAGGGGAGTGGGAAGCTCTCCACACAAGGACACTCCACAGCCTCTCTGGGCAGCCTGCTCCAGGCCTCCAGCACCCTCACAACAAACAACTTTCTCCTCCTTCTCAAATGGAACCTCCTGAGTTCCAGTTTGTGCCCCTTGCTGCCCCTTGGCCTGTCCCTGGGCACCACTGACAAGAGTCTGGCCCCAGGCTCTTGCCAAGCATTGCTCAGCTGCCCTCTGGTGCTGCTCTTGTGCAGGCTCTCAGCCTTTGCTCCTCCCAGAGCTGCTCCAAGTTCCTTAGCCTATTCCTAGCCTCTCTTGGACTCTCTCCAGCAGTCCAGGTGTCACCCTGTCACATACCTTTGGACAACTTTTTAACAAAAGCTTGCATTTACAGACCACACCATCCCCTAACACCTGGCACCTGCCTGTGCAAGTGCTTTCCTAAGCTGTGTAGAAGCTGAACAGGCCAGGTGATGAAATACAGACTGCTGCTTGCAGTAGGGGGGAGTGTCGCAAGTTGGAGACCTGGTGGAATGCAGCAGACCTGGGACTGCTGAGCAGATGTCATCTTGTAACACGTGATCACTCTGCAGATGGTGCTGAAATGGTGAGAGGATGATCTCAAGAGCTACACAGAAATCACAGCTGCTGCGGAAAGACTGGGGTGGTGCTGCTTGAGGTTAGGAAACCAAGTGACAGCTCAGGCCTCAGCATTCAGGAGTTTGTCTTGCAGTAGGAATAGGTCATCTATTAAAGCAAACAAGGAGACTCCCTTCTGTGATGGTTCGGGAGTTACCCACCCACCCCCCGCCTTTGTAAAATGACCCAGACCAGACTCAGGCAGCTGGAAGTTAAGGACTGAAGCTCTATTTACAGCTCAGCACAATGCACAAGCAGAGATATCCACTATAGACGGAAGGATCCTGCTTGTGCTTTAAGAGCTCAGCTGGTTTCCCTGTGGTAGAACAGGCTGGGGAGAAAGCAGTGACAGGCAGGAGCCACGGCAGAAGAGCTCCAGCAAGGCTCACCCTGCGGCTGTGCTTCAGGAGCCTTACGAGGGAGAGGCTAACAGCAGTCTCACAAGGCTGGATTTGCTTTCCCTTTCCTGAAGTAAAGGCAGAGCAGTGCTGCCCTCCACCC
>VWZE01021540.1:12889-23314 GCA_013396675.1 Eubucco bourcierii
AGGAAGGAAGGAAGGAAGGAAGGAAGGAAGGAAGGAAGGAAGGAAGGAAGGAAGGAAGGCAGCCCTATTTCTCTTTTATCCTCTCAGATTTTGCAGCAATAATCAAGTTCCTTTGGTTTGTCTCATAGGAGAAATTCTATGACTGCTAACTGCCTTACAGCCATTTAATGAACTTGAAGGAGCACAGAACCATCCATAATCGAACTCTCCCAGGCTGTTACACCCCAGTTCTGCCTGTTTCCCAGAGATCCATGGAAAAAAAGGTTAAAAGGATCCAGTGAATTTGTAACAAACCTGTCCTTAGTATATGTGAATTCTGAGGCATCTCTACTGGACATGGTGTGTGGGTTAATCTTGCTATGAATACCAAAATTACCTCCTCATTAGCAGGACTTTTCACTGCTGTTATTCCCAGAGCCCCTGGGATGATCTTGGTCTCTGTAGTTTCTTTAGGGAGCCTGGGATAACCTGGAACCTCTCCAACCAAAAGGGCATTGACTTGAGTGCTAAGAACTTAATTTCTCATCTCATCATTGCCCTTGTCTTGCCAAGCACAAATCTTTTTATATTTGCTTCTCTTCCAATTTTGTGTTTCTAGATGTGAAACCTTGGGACAGAGAACTCGTTATATGCACTCAGTGCCAGGTACAAGGAAGCTTGGTCTCAGCTGATGTCTTGCTGAAATAGCAGCAAATGCCAACTGGTTAAACATAGCAATAGGACAAGGGGCAGTGGTTTTAAACTAGAGAAGGGTAGATTTAGACTGAAGAAGGACATGGAAGTGTTGGAGCGGGTCCAGAGGAGGGCCACAAAGATGATCAGAGGGCTGGAGCAGCTCTCCTATGAGGACAGGCTGAGGGAGTTGGGGCTCTTCAGCCTGGAGAAGAGAAGGCTTCGAGGGGACCTGATAGTAGCCTTCCAGTATCTGAAGGGGGCCTACAGGAAGGCTGGGGAAGGATTATTTACAAGGTCCTGCAATGACAGGACAAGGGGCAATGGGCTTAAACTGGCAGAGGGGAGATTTAGACTGGATGTTAGGAGGAAGTTCTTTACAGTAAGGGTGGTGAGGCACTGGAACAGGTTGCCCAGGGAGGTTGTGGATGCTCCCTCCCTGGATGTGTTCAAGGCCAGATTGGATGAGGCCTTGAGTAACCTGTACTAGTGGGAGGTGCCCCTGCCTATGGCAGGGGGTTGGAACTGGATGATCCTTGGGGTCCCTTCCAACCTTACCATTCTAAGGTAGTGGAACACTGCCACAGGTTGCCCAGGGGAGGTGGTGGTGACCCCAACACCAGAGACACTCAGGGTCAGGCTTGATGGTGCTCCAGCAGCCTGCTCTAGTTGGAGATTACTTACTGCAGGGGGGTTGGACCAGATGACATTAAGAGGTCCCTTCCAACCCAGAGCATTCTGTGATTCTGTGAAACTAAAAGAAGTTCACCCAAAAAATAAGGAACAAACTGCAAAATGAACTTAGAATCATAGAATCATAGAATGGTAAGGTTGGAAGGGACCTCAAGGATCATCTCGTTCCAACCCCCTGCCATAGGCAGGGACACCTCCCACTAGCACAGCTCACTCAAGGCCTCATCCAACCTGGCCTTGAACACCTCCAGGGAGGGAGCAGCCACAACCTCCCTGGGCAACCTGTGCCAGTGTCTCACCAACTTGTGTCATGAGTCAGCTATGCCAGCTGCAGTCTCAGCAGTTTTAGGTGATCAGGTGCAGGAGCTCCTGCACCAGCTTCTCCACTTGAGATAAGGAAATCTTTCTATAAATAATCATTGAACAAAAGCAAACACAAGTGATCCCCTGCTTTTTTTTCCACTTTTACCTTCCTTCCAAGTCATCCAGCTTTCACCCTGCCAGAGGATTTTGGAATTGAAAACGCAAAATGAAAACTCAAAAGGGAGGAATTATCATGGAGGAAGACTGGGATGTGATCAGAGGTGACCTGGAGTAAAGCTATACAAGTTCTACAGCTGGATTGAGGGGCAGAGCAATCAGCAATTAAAGAAAAACACGGAGGGAGTGCAGGAGAAGAGAGGCAGCACTTTATTTATGAAGTGCCATCTGTGTTAGAGGCATAAGGTAGGAATTTCTGAACCAAGTCATTCATAGTTTAAGTGTTAAATTGTACTTTTAAATGGAAAAAGGCCACATTGAGGCCAGGAAACCACTTACTGAGACTTCTCAGAATGTTTTCCAGTGACACTGGGGTCTGCCTTCATCCCACCACTCTGCTGCACAAGGAGGATGTCTCCATAAATCACATCTCTGTTAGAGGCTGTTGGCACCCATGTGGATATCCTCTCCCTCCTCTGTGACTGCTGCCTCACCACCAGATCTGTGTCTTTGCAGCACTCAATGCTTGCAGGAAATGGCTGACAGCCAGAGCAATGTGGCAGGGCATGACACTGCCAGCCTAGCCCAGGAGTGAAACCACAAAACCATCTCCCCCTGATGAAAAGGACTGCAGCTGGTGGGCAGCAGACAGTGCAAGGGTAAGGACTCATAGAATCACTAAATGCCTGACCACTCTTGCAGGAAAGGAATTCTTGCTAATGTCCCCTCCCCTGCTGCAACTTCAGGCCATTTCCTCTTGGTCAATCACCAATAGTAGGTGATTAGTGATAGTTTACTGATACTGATAGATTACTGATAGCAGGGAGAAGACACCAACACAAATTTCTCTACAACCTCCTTTCAGGGAGCAATGAGGTCTCTCCTCCTTAGCCTCTGTTTGTCCAGACTAAACACCCTCAGTTCCCACAGCTGCTCCTCACCAGCCTTGTTCTCCAGACACTTCACCAGCTGCATCACCCTTCTCTGGACCCACTCCAGCACCTCAATCTCTTTCTTGTAGTGCCATTCTCAGGTGTGGAGCCCATGTGAGGCACATAACCTTAGAATCATAAAATCAGGCAGGGCTGGAAGGGACCACAAAGATCATCTAATTCCAACCCCCCCTGCCATGGGCAGGGACACCTCACACTAGATCAGGCTGTTCACAGCCTCATCCAGCCTGCCCTTAAACACCGCCAGGGATAAGACTTCCACCACCTCCCTGGGCAGCCCCTTCCAGGCTCTCACCACCCTCATGCTGAACAACTTCTTCCTAACATCCAGTCTCAACCTACCCATTTCCTGCTTTGTTCCATTCTCCCCAATCCTATTACTACCTGACATCCTAAAAAGTCCCTCCCCAGCTTTCTTGAAGCCCCCTTAAGATACTGAAAGGTCACAATAAGGTCACCTCAGAATCTCCTCTCCAGACTGAACAGCCCCAACTCCCTCAGTCTCCTCATAGCAGAGCAGCTCCAGCCCTCTGCTCATCCTTGTGGCTCTTCTCTGGACACCTTCCATCCATAGCCCTCTTGTAATAGAGACTCCAGAGCTGGATGCAGTACTCCAGGTGGGGTCTCACCAGTGCAGAGTAGAAGGGCAGGATCACTTCCCTCACCCTGCTGCTCACACTGCTCTTGCTGAAGCCCAGGCTCTTTTTGGTTCTCCAGGGTGCAGGAGCACACTGACAGCTCATGTTGAGCTTCTTGTCCACCAGCACCCCCAGGTCTTTCTCAGGGCTGCTCTCAAGCCAGTCACTTAGCCTCTCCCTGTCTCCCTCCTCAGCATATTTTCATGCTTGTTGATGTTTTGCCTGTGTCAATGATGAAAAAAAAATGAACCCTTTTGCCACCATCTAAAAGCACTGGAAACAGAGGGAGAGGGGAAAAAAAACAAAACAAAACAAAACCACAAGCTCAATATCTGAGAAAACTGCAGAAAAGTGGTGAACCCTCCCAATGGAGCTCTTGGAAGCCTGTTCTCCTACCACAGAAAGCAGATAAAATCTAGCTGAGGACAATCATCTTTGGCCTAATATGACCTCTACATTTAGAGCAAGATTCAGAAAGAAGTATGTGGCCTTGCAAGCACAGAAAGGTATTAAGGCATCCACCCTAGAAAGGACCATCAAGCTGCGAAGGCAGCGGATGGGAGGTGTTTGTTTTCTCTAGCCATAGTTTTCATAGCAGGAAACTGCAGACCTTCTGTTGCCTCTCCAGAGAATGCCAAGGTTCTAATGCCTCCCATGCCGCAGGAGGAAAGGGAGAGAAGATCAGAACTGCCTTCTGGTTTGCAGCTCCCAGTCGCACATGCACCGCTAAAGCATTGCGATGGTCCAGGGAGGCTGATTTGCCAAGCCACAAGCACATCACGCTCCAGAAAGAAAGGGCCAGAAGGAGAAAAGTCAGTCCTGTTGGAACTGTGTTTGTAAAAAAGCCTCCCTAGCTCTGTTTGAAACCACCTACGCTCCTGCCAACCCTGTGACACCGTAAAACGTTCGCCTGCCACACTCCAAACCATGAAACCAAATCTCTGTGTGCTAGGGATTTTTGATTTGGCCCCTAGGAGCCCCAGAGGTTCAAAGGTACAGTCCTCTCCCTGCCATCACCAAGGCCTAGTGCATTTCTCTTCAGACAAAAGCTGAGATTATTGTGTCAGGGCACACAGAGCAGTGTGGGCAGCAAGGTGAGGGAAGTGATCCTGCCCCTCTGCTCTGCACTGGTGAGACCCCACCTGGAGTACTGCATCCAGTCCTGGAGCCCTTGATACAAGAGGTTATGAGTGGAAGGTGTCCAGAGAAGGGCCACGAGGATGAGTAGAGGGTTGGAGCTGCTCTGCTTATGAGGAGAGACTGAGGGAGTTGGGGTTGTTCAGTCTGGAGAGGAGAAGGCTCTGGGGTGACCTTATTGTGACCTTTCAGTATCTTAAGGGGATACTGGGGAGGGACTTTTTAGGATGTCAGTAGTGATAGGATTGGGGAGAATGGAACAAAGCTAGAAATGGGTAGATTGAGACTGGATGTTAGGAAGAAGTTGTTCAGCATGAGGGTGGTGAGAGCCTGGAATGGGTTGCCCAGAGAGGTGGTGGAAACCTCATCCCTGGAGATGTTTAAGGCCAGGCTGGATGAGGCTGTGGCCAGGCTGGATGAGGCTGTAGCCAGTCTGATCTAGTGTGAGGTGTCCCTGCCCATGGCAGGGGGGGATTAGAAATGGATGATCCTTGTGGTCTCTTCCAAAACCCTGACTGATTGTATGATTGTATGGTTCTATGGTTCTATGATTCCACGATTCTATGATTCTTTGATTCCATGATTCCATGATTTTATGATCCTATGATTTAGTGGATCTGAGGCACTGAGCCTTTAAAAAAACAGCCTTTAGAAGATCGCTTGCAGATGACACAAGACAGTAACACCAAGGGAGCAAAGCATGGGGAGCAGAGCCATGTGGAGGCTAAGGTGAGAGTGGCTGAGCAAGGTTGGTGACAACCTCAGCTAAGCCACAGCAAGCAGAGTCCATCCCAGGAGCCCAGAGAAGAACACACAAACCTCCAGGCTCGGCGTTTGGCTGCCGCTGCCTTGTGCTTGATCTGCAATCCCTCCGGGAAATCCCACTGAGATTTTTTGGCTGAGGCTTTGGAACAACTGGAGACAAAAACTTCCCCGAGCCCCCTCCGCCTGTTTGGAGAGCACTTGACAAGTTCATGCAATGCTGACTGAACACTTCTGCAGTGCAAACACTTTTTTTTCAGCCTATACACATGAGCAAGGCAAAGTTAGCAGAGGAGCTGCCAGGAGAAAGCACTCTGCTGAGCTGGGGTGTCAGGAGGCTCTGCTCAGCACAAGGCTCATGCACATCTTGCTCTTTCCCTCTTCAGCTGCAGTCATTCCCTGATGGGTAGATGGAATCTGTTGTTTTCTCCCGAGAGAGTTGCTAATCTTTTCAGCTACACAAATACACTTCTATTATTGTCTGAGTAAATTGCCTTGGAAAAGTCTTTCTTCAGGAAAAGAAAAAAAAAAAAATTAAAAAGAGAAAGGGGAGAAAGAAGGGGGGGAAGAGAAAGGGGGGAAAAGAGAAAGGGGAGAAAGAAGGGGGGGAAGAGAAAGGGGGGAAAAGAGAAAGGGGAGAAAGAAGGGGGGGAAGAGAAAGGGGGGAAAAGAGAAAGGGGAGAAAGAAGGGGGGGAAGAGAAAGGGGGGAAAAGAGAAAGGGGAGAAAGAAGGGGGGGAAGAGAAAGGGGGGAAAAGAGAAAGGGGAGAAAGAAGGGGGGGAAGAGAAAGGGGGGAAAAGAGAAAGGGGAGAAAGAAGGGGGGGAAGAGAAAGGGGGGAAAAGAGAAAGGGGAGAAAGAAGGGGGGGAAGAGAAAGGGGGGAAAAGAGAAAGGGGAGAAAGAAGGGGGGGAAGAGAAAGGGGGGAAAAGAGAAAGGGGAGAAAGAAGGGGGGGAAGAGAAAGGGGGGAAAAGAGAAAGGGGAGAAAGAAGGGGGGGAAGAGAAAGGGGGGAAAAGAGAAAGGGGAGAAAGAAGGGGGGGAAGAGAAAGGGGGGAAAAGAGAAAGGGGGAAAAACAAAGAAGGGGAAAGTGAAAGGGAATAAAAGGAGAAATGGGGGGGAAGAGAAAAAAACAGAAGAGAAAGGGGGTGGAAGAGAAAGGGGGAAACAAAGAAAGGGAGAGAGGGGAAACAGAGAAAGGGGAAAACAACAGAGAAAGGGGGAGAGGGGAAACAGAGAAAGGGGGAAACAGCAGAGAAAGGGGGAGAGGGGAAACAGAGAGAGAATAAGCAACAAAAGAGAAAGGGAAAAAGAAAAGCCAATTTTTTAAAAAAGGAAAATGTCAATATAGTTTTCATAATTATTGCAGAACTTTTTTTCTACTGTTGTTGATGGCAACATTTCATTAGGAACCAGGAAAATAAACTGACATTGTCATCCCTGCTTAAGAATCTGTGCTCACCCAAGCTCAAACCAAAAGCGAGACATCTCCCCTGCTCCTCTGCTAACCTCACCTAGGTTTCTTCCCAGCTCATCGCCTGCCTGCATTCATTTCTCATTACAACATTTCTCTTGGATGGCAAAGAGCTCTGTAAAGGAAAAAAAACAAAACAAAACAAAAAAAAAATTATACAACCTCCACTGCACTTCAGTGCTTCCATCCAGCCCTTCCCAGAAAGATTCCAGTTCAGCAAGATATTTATCCAAATGCTTACATCTGCAGGCAGCAGTCTGCACTCGCTTGGCCCCCTCCAGCACTCAGATATCTCCCTCTCTGGAGACATTCAAGAGCTGTCTGGATGTGTTCCAGTGTGATCTGCTCTAGGTGACCCTGCTCTGGCAGGGGGGCTGGACCAGATGATCTTTTGAGGTCCCTTCCAACCCCTGATATTCTATGATTCTATGAGACTAAGATGAGGGATTTGCTCTGGGAGGCAAGAGAAGAGGGCCAGTCCTCAGCAGATACAAAAGTAGCCTGAACCCCTCAAAAATTAAGGCAGAAGGCAGGAAATACAATAATATCTAATAAACTACAATAATATAGAAGAACATCTCTGTCTATATCTTTTATTTATTGTATAGCCATTTATTTCCTGTGTGATCTGCTCTAGGTGATCCTGATTTGGCAGGGAGTGTTGGACTTGGATGATCTTTTGAGGTCCCTTCCAGCCCCTGACATTCTGTGATTCTGTGATCTTTTGAGGTCCCCTCCAGCCCCTGACATTCTGTGATCTTTTGAGGTCACTCCCAACCCCTCCCATGCTGTGATTCTTAGGAAGAAGTTCTTCAGCACGAGGGTGGTGAGACTCTGGAAGGGGTTGCCCAGGGAGGTGGTGGAAGCCTCATCCCTGGAATTGTTTAAGGCCAGGCTGGATGAGACTCTGGACAGTCTGATCTAGTGTGAGGTGTCCCTGCCCATGGCAGAGGGGTTGGAACTAGATGATCCTTGTGGTCCCTTGCACCCCTGACTGAATCTATGATTTATATAAGCAAAAATCTTTTTGTCTCTTTTCTGCTGCTGTTGTTAGGTGTTTCTGATGATACTGCTGGGATTAGTTAACTCAATACGCAAAACCAAACAGCCTTTTGAATCAGTTCTTCTGCAGAAGAGAATTCACCATTGCAACAGGCACTACCTAGATGTCATTTCCAAACAACCCTGCACTGCCATTTCCCCAGGAGGTCCGGACCTCAAATCTCACCCAGTTCCAACCCTCCTGTGCCATAGGCAGGGACACCTCCCACTAGAGCAGGTCGCTCAAGGCCTCATCCAACCTGGTCCTGAACATCTCCAAGGAGGGAGCAGCCACAACTTCCCTGGGCAACCTGTGCCAGGGATCTCAAGCTTGATTTCTAAACAGCTATGACTGATACCAACCGAGGTGTTCCTGGCACCATAGTGGCACATCTGCGGCTTGCAGCGGCAGCAGGTCTGGCCTGATGTCAGCCATTTACTCACCACAGATTTCATTCAAAAATACATTTCAGCTGCCAGCATTAGCAAGAGAAAAGGGGACAAGAAGCAGGTGTTGCATCTTAACAGAGAGGACTGTGCCTATTTACTTTGCAAGGTCAAGTTTTTACTTTCCAGTTTTAAGTTTCACACGGAGCCGTCGCAAAGCCATTTAGCAAGTAACAGAGGAGGCAGCAACAGCTCCTGACTAGAGGCTACTGTGTAGAGTTCTGCTTTCCTGCGGCTTGGGAGGACCTGTCAACTTCTGATCTGCAGCCTGAGGAAACCACCATTGCCCTGCTGAACTAATAAAAGGAAAAGGTTCCAAACTAAAAGCCGTATTTACATTCCCCAGTCAGCGTTTCCTTGCGGTAAAAGGTGTCTGGGAGGGCTGAGGGGTGTCTGAACCTCGACGGTCCCCATGCACCAGGCTTGCATGCACACCCCAACTTTCTCCCCCAGGCTTTGCTGTAGGAGCCTGAACACCTTTTGATTGCAAGTCCTGCATCCTCCAGAGTGGCTGCTGAGCCCATCAGCAATGTGGGGATTTGAAGGGCAGGGAGGGCAGAGTTTCCCAGCTAGTACAACCCCCCAAGTAGACATCAGCGCAGAGGCACTTTGGTGTGGGGATCATGACCCTTCTGTGCTCCTTCTGTATGGTCCCAGCACTTTCTGGGTGTTCTTGCCCATTCCCAAAAGGAAAAGAAAACTTCTGTCATGGACACGAGGGTTTCTTCCTCCTGAGCCAATTATGACACCTTTTCAGCCACTGTTTGAGGCAGCAAAGTGACTCCAAGGTGCAGGGTGCCCACGAGAGGAAGGGGCCCTGGTCCCCTCCATGGGAAGGGCACAGGGGAGCAGCACCAGCAAAAAGCAGCAGAAGATTGAACCTTCCTGACTTTCTTCCAAGGAAAACACTTGCAGAGAAACCTGGAATTATGTCTAAGTAAAGTTGCCTTTTGATATTACCACGTAATTTCCACTTCTGGCAAAGAGATTCTTTTTTTTTTTTCTCTCTCTCTCTCTCTTTTTTTTTTTTTTTCCTGCCCAGGCTAATTTGAAGACATTTCCCTTCCCCACGTTGGCACCAGCGTGGCACTTGTGATAGAAGCCTCATTCATTCAGGAGAGTTGGGGCAACCCACCGGGCTCTTGCTGCTGCAAACAGGGCTGTTTGTTGAGTCCCAGGGACGGCTGGGTGAGCAGATAAACATGCTACACATGAAGTACATTAGGTGGAGGTGAAATACAGATGATTATGTTTAAGGGCTTACAATAGTCGTTAAGAGCTTCTAACCACAAGCCCTGGCAGGGCTGGTCCTCAGTTTTGCAGTGCATGTCTTGGCTACATCTTCAACTGACTTTCTGTTTCTGCCCCTTGAAACGGGGCCAAACTTGTCAGTCTGGTGGCAAGGAGGAGGAAAAAAAAGAAAAAAAAAAAAGAAAGGAAGGAAAAGAAAAGGAAAAAAAGAAATGAAGGAAAAGAAAAGAAAGAAAGAAAGAAAGGAAAAGGAGAGGAGTGGAGTGGAGAGGAGAGGAGAGGAGAGGAGNTGTGGGGAGCTCAGAGAGCCTCAGCCAGGGGCTGGGAGCCTGCGGTGGCCTGAGGAGAGGAGAGGAGAGGAGAGGAGAGGAGAGGAGAGGAGAGGGAGAGGTCTGATCAATGTCTATCAAAAAAGGGGGGAAGAAGGAAAAAAGGAAAAATAAAGAAAAAATAAAAGAAGAAAAAAGGGGGAAGAAGGAAAAAAAGGAAAAACAGAAAAAAGAAGGGAAAAAGGGAAAAAGAAGGAAAAAAGGAAAAATAAATAATTTTTTTTAAAAAAGAAAAAATGAAGGGAAGAAAGGAAAAATAAAAAAGAAGGAAACGAAGGAAAAAGGGGAAAAAAGAAGGAAGAAAGAAAAAGAAGAAAATAAAGAAGAAAAATTAAAAAGAAGGAAAAAAGAAAAAGAGAAGAGAAAAAAGAAAAAAGAAAGATAAGGGAAAAAAAGAAAAAAGAAAGATAAGGGGAAAAAAAGGAAAAATAATAAAAAAGATGGGGGAAAAATAAAAACAGAAGAAAGAAAAAGGAAAAAAAACAAGAAGAAAAAAGGGGGGAAAAAGAAGGAAAATTAAAAAATAGAAGAGGATGGGGAAAAGGGGGGGG
>VWZE01021540.1:24639-37883 GCA_013396675.1 Eubucco bourcierii
CGTGCTAGAAAGAATGGCCGAGCCCCATTTGCCTGGGCGTTAGAAGATGTTCTGTCACCAGCTCAGAAGAACCATTGTTGTGACAAAAGCCTCATGGCACAAGCTGGACGGGGCTGGACGGGGGGAAACAGGCAGCAGCAGGAACGTCCCAGTCAGAGGAATTCATGGGGAGGGACCGAAAGGAATTAATTTTCCCAATGTGGGTGATGAAGGAGGGACGGGAGGTAGCGGGGGGGGGGGGGGGGGGGGGGGGCAAGGCGGCCCCTTTCAGAGGCTGAGGGGCGGTCGGGCTTTGTAGTGAAGATGCTACTTTTGGGGAGAGCTCTCCCCAAAGGCAGAGGTGAGAGGAGGGGGCGGGGGTTAAGACACAAAGGAAGGAGCCGAAGCAGCGCTTGGTAGCCAGGGATTGAAATGACATGTGCACGGCGGAACCTTTCTCTTCTCCAAGCAATTTGCTATCATTATATTGGCCGTGCATTTCCAAGCCGTGTCAGCCTGCTCTCTTTTAACTTGGCGGGAGGGGAAGGTGCTTTTATTGCAGGGCTCCTTGCAGCAGCTCGCCAGACGCTGCTATTATTACATCTGCCGGGCGCAGCACAGAGTGATGCGCGTTCATTAAAGGGATGGGGGTTAGGGGGAAAGCAAATTTGGTCAGTCCCTGCTAAAGCATGCACGAGTGGGCTTAGAGGTTTGGGGGGAGAGGGTTTTGGTTGGTTTGTTGGCTTTTTTTTTTTGTTTTTTTTTTTCCATAGGCAGAAATATTCCAGATTTTAAGAGCAGGATGGTTTCTAGCCCTGGTGACTTCAGTTCAGCTTCAAGCTGGTGCTGCTGAAACCGTTCAGCTTTGTTTGCCTGGGTCCTGTCAGTGGTGAAAACCCAGGAAGCTGCTAGAACAACTACTAAAGATTTCATAATTTGTAAATGAGAAGATGCCCATTAACCAGCTCCATGAGGATTCCTCTCCTGCTTTAACTCCCAAGCTTCTCTGCTGGGCAGGGACGCAGCCTGCGGTTAGAGACCTGCGGGGCTGGGAGGAGAGGAGGGGGCAAGGCTTGAAACAAAAATTCAGATCTCATTTCTTCAGCGAGCTGCTCTTTCCTTCACGTGCCAAAGGATGGAGCTGAGCACCACACTGAGGCTCAGCAGCCATGGGCAGCAGCAGGCAAAGGTTAATTTAGCCTCTGGCTCTGCATTTCCAGTTATTAGTAGAAGGAAAACTACACAGAGCAGAAGAATGTCATTTCGGTTCCCTCATCTATTTAACCCTGAGTGTTTGTTCAACCCCCAAGCTGCCTGAGAATGGCCAAGTTCTTCCTCCAAACTGTTTTTCCTTCTGTTTTTTTTTTTTTTGGTTTTTTTTTGCATGAGAGGTTGGTAGCTGGAAAGGCCTTTTTTTGGTGGGAGGACAGCCAAAAGCAGCCACCTCTGGCTGTTGGGCTTTGAAGTCAGGATTCCTAACAGCACAGACAGGCTCTGCACATTCTCTGGTTTCTTCTGCAGAGCTGTGAAGATGACATCAGCTGCCTCCTCCAAAGATGTCAAAGAGTGAGGCAGGAGCCCCATCCACTCAGCCCCATGATCAACAAGAACTCAAAAGCTGGGGTCTTTGCACTGCAAATTTTTGAAACCTTCCAGTAACCCTTGGTGAAGGAGCTTCTGAACCAAGCACCAACACCAGCATGCCTCCAGCTGGGGTCTTTCCTTGCCTTAGAATCAGCCAGGTTGGAAGAGACCTCCAAGCTCACCCAGTCCAACCTAGCACCCAGCCCTAGCCAATCAACTAGATCATGGCACTAAGTGCCCCAGCCAGGCTTCGCTTGAACACCTACAGGGATGGGGACTCCAGCACCTCCCTGGGCAGCCTGTGCCAATGCCTGATTGCTCTTTCAGGAAAGAAAATTTTCTAACATGCAAACTAAACCTTCCCTGGCACAATTTCAGGCCATTGCCTCTTCTTCTGGTCACCTGACACTGGGAAAAACAGACCAACCCCACNGAAGAGCCCAACCCCACCTGGATACAACCTCCCTTCAGGTAGTTGTAGAGAGCAATGAGGTCTGCCCTGAGCCTGCTATTCTCCAGGCTAAACAATCCCAGCTCCCTCAGCCTTTCTCAAGGCATTTGAAAAGGAAGGTGATGCTGATGGAGTGGGGGGATACTGATGGAGTGGGGGATACTGATGGACTGTGGGGATGCTGATGGACTGGGGGATACTGATGGACTGGGGGGATGCTGATGGAGTGGAGGATACTGATGGAGTGAGGGGGAGGGTGCTGATACCTGCAAGATCTCTCAATCTCACCAAGTGCTTTAGAAAGGTCAAGCAGTGGGCTTGTGAGATGAGAGGGCTAAAATTCACCCTGTGGCTCTTGCTGGTCAAACCACGAGGAGTTTCTCTCTTGCTCACGGTTTGGTTTTGATCTCGCATAGAAGCCCAAGCAAGCAAATCAGAAGCACAACTTGAAAGGAGCTCACTGCACACAGGTTTTTCTCCTGGCATGCCAGGCTATCACAGCCCTAATGGCAGGCTGCTAGACTAGAAGCAGCCTTTCATTGAGTTTGTCTTACTGAGAGGAAAAACTGCTTCGTGTAATGGCTTTATGGTAAACGTTGGCAAAAGATTTTGCACTGCATACTGAAAGAGAGACATTTCTGACCACAGCTCATGAACCACATCTATTTACTCTGGCATTTGTCCATTATTTGTTCACAGGCTTTCTGTCTCTGCTAAATGTGTTCCAATTTTGGGAGCTAAATCATTGCCAGTAGTTTCCAGGACATTTCGCTGGGCTAAGCAAAATTGCCCTAAGCAGTTGTCAGAAACCACTGGAGTAGTATTTTAAATACAGAGTATCTGAAGAAAATAAAAGATAGCAAACTCCCTATCTGTCTGGATCCTGTGAAGGAGGAGAGGGTTTCAAGTGGTGCCTGTTTCTTCCTGATCCACTTTTCATCAGATCTTACAATAATTAAAACTATTTATCAGCAGCTCTCACGCTCAAAATCCAGTCTGGAAAATCCTGGCTGCTTAATTCTTGATAAAAATGAATTAGGAAAGCCACAGCTGTTAAAACTGACACTCAAGGGCTATCAGATGGTTTGACCAAAACAAAAGAAATGTGTGTTTATAACTTGGGCAGGATAATCATAGAATCATAGAATGGTAAGGTTGGAAGGGACCTCAAGGATCATTCAGTTCCAACCCCCTGCCATAAGCAGGGACACCTCCCACTAGTACAGGTCACTCAAGGCCTCCTCCAACCTGGCCTTGAACACCTCCAGGGAGGGAGCAGCCACAACCTCCCTGGGCAACCTGTGCCAGTGTCTCACCACCCTCACTGGAAAGAACTTCCTCCTAACATCCAGTTTCAATCTCCCCTTTGCCAGTTTAAATCCCATCCAGGGTTTTATTCCACAGCTTTACATTAACAGAGCATCCTCCAGCTAGGATTTCCCCTTCAAATCAGTTTTTTTGGAATAGAAGGAGGTGTTTTTTTCCCCTCACTTTCAATATGGAGATATATATATATATATATATATATATAAAAATATATTATCTAGGTTGAATCTCATTTTGGTTACTCAATAGTCTGTTCATCACCATGTGAAGCTCCTCAAAATGTTCTTTTCACACACAGTGGGGGAAAAAACCAAATCATGATGCTGTGTCCTCCATTCATTTTTTATCACCCTGCCCACTCAGATAGTAAACACAGTAGTAGCAGTAGAGTAAAGTGATGACACTGATCCAAATAAATGCAGCATCTCCATGGCATAGCTTTTCCAGCCATGTAAGCCTTTCAGGAGTGATTGTTTATTCACCAGGTATAAAGAGTCTTTCGCTTCCTATCTTCTAGCCAGTTCTGACTGATGGAAATATTCAGCTTGACTTGCACAATGGTCTTTTTTTTTTTTTTTTTTTCCTTTTCTCCTTGGCTTTGTGTGTGTTTTGTAGAGGCTGTACTGGAGGGCAGGAAGGATGGAGGCCTCTTTTGCCTGTGCTCACTCCTCTGTATGCATGGGGAAAGATTCAGCGAGTTGAGGAAGGCACAACCGGGCAAAACCTGGGCCAAAGCTAATCTGTTTGTGTATTTCTGTTGCCATTTCATTTCTATTTGACATTTATTTCATGGGTCCAGGTAAGATTCCCCCAGGAATCACAAATTGCCCAGGATCCCAGGATGTCAGAGGTTGGAAGGGACCTCTGGAGATCCTCAGGTCCAACCCCCTGCCAGAGCAGGACCTTAGAATGTAGTGGGTTTAAGTACTGGCAGTCTAAGCACTCTTAATGCTTTAAATGTGATATCTTTGGACCACTCACTGCAACAAAGACATTGAGGGGCTGGAGCAGGTCCAGAGAATGGCAATGAAGCTGGTGAAGGGTCTGGAGAACAGGGATGGGGAGCTGGGGGTGCTTAGCCTGGAGAAGAGGAGGCTGAGGGGAGACATCACTGCTCCCTGCAACTCCCTGAAAGGAGGTTGGAGCCAGGTGGAGGTTGGGCTCTTCTCTTTAGCATCAAGTGATAGACAAGAGGAAATGGCCTGGAATTGTGCCAGGGGAGGCTCAGGTTGGATATTAGGAAAAATGCCTTTACTGACAAGAGTTGGCACAGGCTGCCCAGGGAGGTGGTGGAGTCCCCATTCCTAGAGGTTTTCCAGAAACATGTGGACATGGCACTTCAGGACATGGTTTAGTTTCCATGGTGGTGTTAGGCTGACAAATGGACTTGATGATCTCAGAGGTCTTTACCAACCAAACCAATTCTATGATTCTCCCTTCTATATCCTCCAATTTATTCTCTTCCCATCATCACGGAGGAAATGCAAATGCTATCCTATCACTTTGGAAGGGGCAGACAAGATCTGTACTGTCTGGTAATTCATTTGTTTTTAATTCACCAGTTTGCTTTGGTGGCACTTTGGTTTCCCATTCTGTACCACTGCTACTCCTAGAAAAGAGGAGGTGGAGAACAGGTAACTTTCCAAACCATGAGGTAATAAGCAAGTTTCTTAGCTCCCCTTTTAATTCATATGCTCATAGAGCCATAGGATTTGTTTTGGTTGGAAAAGACCTTGAAGATCATCAAGTCCAACCATCAACCCAACACCACCATGGCCATTAAGCCATTAAACCTGTCAAAAAACCATTAGGTAATAAAAATGTTCCTCAGCTCCCCTTTTAATTCATACAATCATGCAATCAGGCAGTTGCATTCACACAATCAAGCAACCACACAGCCATAGAACTGTTTTTGTTGGAAAAGACCTCTGAGATCATCAACTCCAACCATTAAACCAACTCCTGTGAGCCCAAGTGATGCTGCAATCCCCTTGAAGCCTTCAAGTCTGGGATCTATTCAAATAAAGGACCCTTGTTCTGAGACAATCAGCTGCTTGGACCTCTCAAAAGGTGTTTTGGTCTCCAAATTCTCCTCTTGCTAAAAGGCAGCATTGTTACTATCCACTTGTGCATCAGAGTATGTTTTCTAACCACCCTCCCCCCAAAAATACCAAATAATCATAGAACCACAGAATCACAGAACCACAGAATCATAGAACCACAGAATCACAGAACCATAGAACCACAGAATCACAGAACCATAGAACCACAGAATCACAGAACCATAGAACCACAGAATCACAGAACCATAGAACCACAGAATCACAGAACCATAGAACCACAGAATCACAGAACCATAGAACCACAGAATCACAGAACCATAGAACCACAGAATCACAGAACCATAGAACCACAGAATCACAGAACCATAGAACCACAGAATCACAGAACCATAGAACCACAGAATCACAGAACCATAGAACCACAGAATCACAGAACCATAGAACCACAGAATCACAGAACCATAGAACCACAGAATCACAGAACCATAGAACCACAGAATCACAGAACCATAGAACCACAGAATCACAGAACCATAGAACCACAGAATCACAGAACCATAGAACCACAGAATCACAGAACCATAGAACCACAGAATCACAGAACCATAGAACCACAGAATCACAGAACCATAGAACCACAGAATCACAGAACCATAGAACCACAGAATCACAGAACCATAGAACCACAGAATCACAGAACCACAGAATCACATTATCACAGAATGGTTTGGGTTGAAAGGGACCTTAAAGATCATCTAGTTCCAACCCTCCCCACACCATGGGCAGGGACACCTTCCACTAGCCCATCTTGCTGAAGGACTGTTGTGGTTTGAGGGGCTCCAGGTTATCCCAGACTCCCTAAAAAACTAACAAAGACCAAGATCCATCCAACTGACCTGACCTTGACCACTTCCAGGGAGGGGCCATCCACCACCTCCCTGTGCAACCTGTTCCAGTGTCTCACCACCCTGGCTGGCAAGAACCTCTTCCTAATTTCTTCCCGCAAAGGGCTGCAGTGGGAATGCAGCAGCAGCAGCAGCAGCAGCATCTGGCACAAACCAAACAATGTGAATTAATACATTCTTTGTGGGTTAGAGCAAGCAGCAGAGGCAAGGAAGGCCTTTGGATGTTATGTTTTACAATACCTCTGGAGGCCTGAGCCCCACTGTAGGCTGTTTTCTTCCTGCCTCTTGGACAAGCTGGAATTAACTGGTAATAACAGACAATTAAAAGCGCATGTGTGTGTGTGTGTGTGCCTGGGAGGGTGTGTGCCTCCCTCCTCCAATTCCACTCCTCCTGTGCATTTTAACTTTCAAACTCAGACAGCAGCAAAGAGGAGACAGACAGGTATACAGAGCAGCCACATCAAAATCTTGGTGGGGCAGGGAGAACATTTGACACCTCCTTGTTTCAATGCCCCCCCCTGTCTGGTTTTAATTTCATCAAATTGCTCCCGTCTGGGGATTGTATATTTTCAGTGGCCTCTCCTAGCAGTGCAGAGGTACAGCATTAGTGTGCCAAACCCCAGCTAGGCTCAAGCTTTACGGGGAAGCAAGAGAGGAGGCAGTTCTCAGGACCAGGCATTCGCTGAACTCAGGGCTGAAAGTGATGCCAAGGAAGTTCTCCTGCCCCTTTCCCTCTACAGGCTTCTTAGAATCATAGAATGGTAAGGTTGGAAGGGTCCTCAAGGATCACCCACTTCCAACCCCCTGCCATAGGCAGGGACACCTCCCACTAGTACAGGTCACTCAAGGCCTCATCCAACCTGGCCTTGAACACCTCCAGAGAGGGAGCAGCCTCAACCTCCCTGGGCAACCTGTGCCAGTGTCTCACCACCCTCACTGGAAAGAACTTCCTCCTAACATCCAGTCTAAATCTTCCCTCTGCCAGTTCAAACCCATTGCCCCTTGTACTGTCATTGCAAGACCTTGTCAATAGTCCCTCCTCAGCCTTCCTGTAGCCCCCTTCAGATACTGGAAGGCTACTCTAAGGTCTCCTGGAAGCCTTCTCTTCTCCAGGCTGCAGAGCCCAAACTCTCTCAGCCTGAGAGACGAAAAGGGAGATGAGGGAAAAGGTCACAACCTCAGGTGGCCAAAAAAGGTCATTGGCATCCTGGCTTGCATCAGGAATAGTGTGGCCAGCAGGACCAAGGAAAAGATGGTTTCACTGGTGAGGCCACACCTGAACTGCTGGTGTGGCGGTTTGAGCTCAATTTCTAGCTCAGACAGAAAAACTGGGGACAGAGAAACTTAGAAGTGGAAGAGTATTGGAATCTCTGCGTGGAGAGGTGACCATTCCAGGGGCAGGCCACAAAATGGCAACAATGAATAAGTTAATATTCATTTCACTGGAGCATCAAAAGCTTTGTGTCTGGAAGCACAGCTCGGATCTGCCCCTTTGCTGCTTCTGCCTTGACTGCTGCTATCTTCCCCCACCTCTGTTTTGGCTGCTGCTTTGCCACTGCTTGACCTCATCCCCACCCTCTTTAAGGTTATTATATTTTGTAGTAGTTTATTCTCCTTATACTGTTATATTTAAACTGTAAAAAAAACCCACAATTTCTTCCTTTTTTTCCCCCTGACTTTCCAAGTTCTGAATTGTGATGAATTTACTCTAGCAGGGGAGGGATCAACTCTAACCCTTTACAACTGGGTTCAGTTTTGGGCTCCTTACTACAAGAAAGACACTGAGATGCTGGAATGTGTTCAGGGAAGAGGAACCAAGCTGCTGAAGGGCCCTGAACACAGGTCTTATGAGGAGCACCTGAGGTAACTGGGGTTGTTCAGTCTTCAGATATAGTGTAGCCAGCAGCATTCTGCCCCTGTGCTCAGCACTGCTCAGGCCACACCTTCAGTCCTGTATCCAGTTCTGGGCTCCTCAGTTTAAGAGAGATGTTGAGGTGCTGGAAGGTGTCCAGAGAAGGGCAGCAAGGCTGGTGAGGGGCCTGGAGCACAGCCCTGTGAGGAGAGGCTGAGGGAGCTGGGGGTGTGCAGCCTGCAGAAGAGGAGGCTCAGGGCAGACCTCATTGCTGTCTACAGCTACCTGAAGGGAGGTTGTAGCCAGGTGGGGTTGGGCTCTTCTCCCAGGCAACCAGCAACAGAACAAGGGACACAGCCCCAAGTTGTGCCAGGGCAGGTTCAGGCTGGATGTTAGTCAGAAGTTCTTCACAGAAAGAGTGATTGGCATTGGTATGGGCTGCCTGGGGATGTGGTGGAGTCACCATCCCTGGAGGTGTTTAAGAGAGGGTTGGATGAGGCACTTAGTGCCAGGGGTTAGTTAATTAGAAGAGTTAGGTGCTAGGTTGGACTCGCTGATCTCAGAGGTCTTTTCCAACCTGCTTAGTTCTGTGATTCTGTGACTCAGAAAAGAAGGCTGAGGGGAGGCCTCATGGTCCTTTACAATACCTCAGAGGAGTCTGGAGTGAGGTAGGGTCAGTCTCCTCTCACTGCAACCAGTAACAGCAAAAGAGGAGGTTGCTTCAGCTTGTGCCAAGGGAGGTTCACATTGGATATTAGGAAAAATTTCTTCCCAGAACAGGTTCTCAGGCTTTGGAACAGACTGTCCAGGGAGGTGGTGGAGTTACCACCCCCGGAGGCATTTAAAAGACATGTGGATGATGTGGTTTTGTTTAAGGGGAACCTGGCATCCCTCAGACTACCACTGATGCTTAAGGACATGGTCCAGTGGGAATAGTTTAGCAGTAGTGGTGGGATCAGGAGCTCAAGGCAAGCAGTTGGACTTGATGATCTCAAAGGTCTCTTCCAAACTCCACAGTGCTATGGTCCTATGAGTAACAAATTGGCCAACAGACTTTGAAAGGACCATCAAGGTTCTGTTCCACACCCTCATCAATATTGAAGGCACAGAGTGGACCATCAGCAAGTTTGTTGCTGACACAAAAGCAAGAGGGGTGGAGGTCACACCAGCAGGCTGTACTCCCATCAGTGTGACCTGGGCAGGCTCAACAGCTGGGCAGAGAGCAGCCTTATGAAGTTCAACAACAGCCACTCCTCACCAGCCCTGTTCTCTAGGTCCTTCACCAGCTTCGTTGCCCTTCTCTGGACACTCTCCCACAATTCAACCTCTTTCTTGTAGTGAGGGGCCCAAACTGCATAGCCCTGGAGATGCACTGAAGGACTTAGGCAATAGGTTAGTGAGAGCATAGAATCACAGAATCATGGAATTGTAGAATGGTCCAGGCTGAAAAGGACCCCTAGAGATCATCCAGTCCAGCCCCCCTGCAGTCAGCAGGGACATCCCCACTGGCCCAGGTCACCCTGGGCCCCATCAAGCTTCACCTTGAATGTCTCCAGGGAAGGGGCCTCAACCACCTCCCTGGGCAACCTGTTCAGTGTTCCACCACCCTCATAGTAAAGAACTTGTTCCTAACATTCAACCTAAATCTGCTCTTCTCAAGCTTGAACCCATTGCCCCCCATCCTGTCACAGCAGGCCTTTGTCAACAGCTTCTCTCCATCCATCTAAGCCTCCTTCAGGTACTGGCAGGCTGCTACTGGGTCCCCCTAGAGCATCCTTGTCTCCAGGTTGAACTCCCCCAACTCCCTCAGCCTGTCCTCACACCAGAGCTGCACCAACCCTCTGATCATTTTTGTGGCCTCCTCTGGACCTGCTCCATCAGCTCCATGTCCTTCCTATAATGAGGACTCCAGAACTGGATGCAGCACTCCAGGTGAGGTCTCACCAGAACAGAGTAAAGTGGCAGAATCTCCTCTATGGCTCTGCTGGCAGCACTGCTTTTGCTGCAGCCCAGGATATGATTTGCCTTCTGGGCTGCAAGTGTACAGTGTCAGCTCATGTCCAGCTTCTTGCCCATCAACACCCCCAAGTCCCTTTCCACGGGGACATATGTAAGGGTAAGATAGCTGAGCCTGTTCCACTGGACCTCCATGACACAAAAGCACACTTTTTTGAGACCTGAAGAGCATTTTTTTTTAACCTCCTCTCCTGCCTTCACTGAGCTCTCTGAATGCAGCATTGCAGTGGCTTTGACTGTAACCATTGTAATCATTTTCCAGTGCTAATGTTGTGGTTTTAATGAAAGGAAACAGCAAATGGGGTACCGACTCATATACACAAATCTGCACTTCATTTGCACAAAATAGCTTCTGGATGGCTTTCCTCCATGGTTTTGGTCAACACCACTCTCTCTGAGAAATGATCAATGCCTACAACTGTTTGCTCTTCCACAGATAAAGCAGATGCTATTCATTACTGCCTTTGCCATGCCTATATTGCTGCTTTCCCCAGAGCAGCCGCAGTGGGGTCGTGTGTTTATTTTTCTTTAAATCCTTTTGTTCTTAAATCACTCCACTTTTGCTCTCAGGATATGATGAATGATTAATGCTGGAGTAGCAGCAGCGTTCTTGAATTAAGAGAAGTCACTTGGCAGCTTCCAAAAAAAAAAAAAAAAATCATTGAGACAACCAACAAAAAAATGCAAACTTCTTCTTTTAAGAGTCAGAGAGAACCACAGAACGGTTTTGCTTGGAAGAAACCTTTAAGGTCATCAAGTCCATCAACCCAACACCTCCATGCCCACTGAACTGTGTCCCACAGTGGCTGTAAGGAGAGACTGAGGGAGCTGGGGCTGTTCAGTCTATTTCTATGTGGGAGTAAGAAAAAAATCTGCTGTAGTCCAGAGTGAGTTCAGCATGCTGGAGGAGGGTGGGGTGGGTTTGATCATTTCTCTGGCTGAAGCTGATGTTTTACAAGTAAGGGCATGCCAACCTGGGAAGAGCCCTGGACTTCCATCTGCTCCTCCCAGCACAGTGATGTCACTCCTGGACTACCAGCTCAAGTTCTTTTACTCTCCTGCCTAATAATTGTTTTAGTACAGAATGGTAGAATCATAGAATGGTAAGGTTGGAAGGGACCTCAAGGATCATCTAGTTCCAACCCTCTGCCATAGGCAGGGACACCTCCCACTAGCACAGGTCACTCAAGGCCTCATCCAACCTGGCCTTGAACACCTCCAGGGAGAGAGCAGCCACAACCTCCCTGGGCAACCTGTGCCAGTGTCTCACCACTCCAACAGGAGAAATTATTTGGAAGTAGTCAGCAGCCCAGAACCCACCTGGGCTATGGGGCTGCTGAATTTCATCTCCCTGGGTCAACTTAGAGAGATTATAGACCTACATGTGGTCTGCTGGTTTGGATCTGAATATTCCACCCAAGGACTTCTGCTTGCCCTGGGGAATCATAGGATCAGTCAGAGTTAGAAGGGACAAGGATCATCCAGTTCCAACCCCTCTGCCATGGGCAGGCACACCTCACACTAGATCAGGCTGGCCACAGCCTCATCCAGCCTGCCCTTAAACACCTCCAGGAATGAGGCTTCCACCACCTCCCTGGGCAACCCCTTCCAGGCTCTCACCACTCTCATGCTGGAGTACATCTTCCTAACATCCAGTCTCAATCTACCCATTTCCAGCTTTGCTCCATTCCTCAGTCCTATCACTCCCTGACATCCTAAAAAGTCCCTCCCCAGCTTTCTTGTAGCCCCCTTAAGATACTGAAAGGCCACAATAAGGCCACCTCAGAGCCTTCTCCTCTCCAGACTGAGCAGCTCCAACTCCCTCAGTCTCTCCTCATAGGAGAGGTGCTCCAGCCCTCTGCTCATCCTGCTGGCCCTTCTCTGGACACCTTCCAGCACATCCCCAGCCCTCTTGTTATAGTGGCTCCAGAACTGGACACAGGAAGTAAATGAAGTTCTCTTATTGTGACCAAAAACTCATTGAACCATTGAACATCTTCCTGTTGGAAGACCTGGGTTTGACAAATCAGGGTTTGAGGAGGTCAGAAAGTTCCCAGCCACTTGTGTTCTCTGACACCTTTACCTGTAGATTTTTAGCAGGTTACTCCATCTGTGAGTCTTCATTTTTCTAAGAAGGTTTTGTTGATTCAAGGGAAAATGTTGGAAACTACTTCCTCAGGCTCTCCACAGCAGAAGTTCTGCCTTTTTGGTTCTGCCATGCTTGCAGTCCACTTGTAGCTATGCTCAACCAGGTGCAACCCCAAAGAAAAGTTCTCCCTCTTCGTCCCCCACCAGAAAACAGATTGCTGAAATCCTTGGCAGTTGTTCTACACAGGTTACATCTCACCAGCTGAACAGGAGCACCTGAGGTATTGTGGGGAGAAAGTTAAGATTCTTTCCACCTAAGAGCATCTCAGGGTGAGGATCATCATAAGCAGAGGTGAAGAATGGTCCTTGAAAACCAGAAAACCCACAGAAGATTCAATCTAAATCTTGCCCCACAACAGACCCAGCCACCTTTCCTTTCTTTCATGGGAGCTTAGAATGGTTTGGATTGGAAGGGAACTCTAAACTCCACCTAGCCCAACCTACGCAGCAAGCAGGGACATCCCTGACTAGAGCAGGTTGCTCAGAGCCATATCAAACCTGACTCTGAATGTCTCCAGGAATGGGACCTCCACCACCTCCCTGGGCAACCTGTTTCAGTGTTCCACCATGTTCAGAGTGAAGAACTTCTTCCTAATGTGCAATCTAAATCTACCCTTCTCTAGTTTAGAACCATTTCCTCTCATCCTATCACTACAAGCCCTTGCAAAAAGTCCCTCCCCAGATTTCTTGTAGGCTCCCTTCAGGTACTGGAAGGCCACCATAAGGTCCTCCCCTTATGCTTTACATCCTGTCCTTGGAAGTCTCCACTCTTCTCATGCTTGTGTTAAAAAAAGGAGAGGGCAGGGGCTGCTGGTGCTGGCAAATTTCAACCACATCCCCTCCTCCCCATTCAGGCTCATTGCTGTTTTGATACTCCAGCTAAAGAAAATCTCCACAGATCTTTTTTTTTTTTTTGTCTT
>VWZE01021540.1:53523-65015 GCA_013396675.1 Eubucco bourcierii
TGATGCTATAAGCAAAGGTACTGTCTTTGGTGGTTTGATTGCAGCTGCAGGAACATGAAGTTCCATGCATGTTCTTTGTAATAGGCAGAACTGCATCCCACCAAAGCATGACCCCATCAATAGTTTAGCTTCCTAACCAGAGCAAGCACTGCATCAAGGCCATCTGTGCCAAAGGAAGCAGTATTATAGGTAAAGAAAGAGACTGCAGGGAAGATTAGAGACTACACTGTCATAGAATCATAGAATGGTAAGGTTGGAAGGGACCTCAAGGATCATCTAGTTCCAACCCCCTGCCATAGGCAGGGACACCTCCCACTAGTACAACTCACTCAAGGCCTCATCCAACCTGGCCTTGAACCCCTCCAGGGAGGGAGCAGCCACGACCTCTCTGGGCAACCTGTTCCAGTGCCTCACCACCCTTACTGTAAAGAACTTCCTCCTAACATCCAGTCTAAATCTCCCCTCTGCCAGTTCAAACCCATTGCCCCTTGTCCTGTCATTGCAGGACCTTGTAAATAATCCTTCCCCAGCCTTCCTGTAGGCCCCCTTCAGATACTGGAAGGCTACTATCAGGTCCCCTCGAAGCCTTCTCTTCTCCAGGCTGCAGAGCCCCAACTCTCTCAGCCTGTCCTCATAGGAGAGCTGCTCCAGCCCTCTGATCATCTTTGTGGCCCTCCTCTGGACCCGCTCCAACACTTCCATGTCCTTCCTGTGCTGAGGGTTCCAGAACTGCACACAGTACTCCAGGTGGGGTCTGACGAGAGCAGAGTAAAGGGGCAGAATCACCTCCCTTGCCCTGCTGGCCACGCTTCTCTTGATGCAGCCTAGGACTCGGTTGGCTGTCTGGGCTGCATGTGCACACTGCAGGCTCATGTTGAGCTTTTCATCAACCCAGACTCCAGGGTCCTTTTCCTCAGGGCTGCTCTCAGCCATTCACCACCCAGCCTGTATTTGTGCTTGGGATTGTGCCTACCCAGGTGCAGGACCTTACACTTGGCCTTGTTGAATCTCATGAGGTTGGCCTGGGCCCACCTCTCCAGCCTGTCCAGGTCCCCCTGGATGGATCCCTGCCCTCTAGCAAGTCGACTGTGCCACACAGCTTGGTGCCATCTGCAAACTTGCTGAGGGTGCACTGATTCCTCTGTCCATGTCACTGACAAAGATGTTAAGCAGCACTGGTCCCAGCACTGACCCCTGAGGGACACCACTTGTCACTGGTCTCCAGGTGGACATTGTGGCACTGATCACCACTCTCTGGGTTCGACCATCCAGCCAATTCCTTACCCAGAGGAATCCTCTGTCCTGAGGATGTTGCCATTAACTAGAGCTTGTTGTAATCAATCAAACCCCACACATTCAGAAATCATTGCAAATGCAAAATGCTTTAACAGATGGCAATGCTGACACTAGAGCCAGTTTTCACTAACAGAAGTCCTCCCTTAGGCTTAAAGCAACCCTCAGGAACGAGCCTCAGAAGATACTAGTGCTCTGCAAGACAGGAGGTTCAGGTTCAGTGAGCCCAAAGCAGGAGGTGAGCTCCAGAACAGTGTCATTCAGTAAGAACAAAGTCCCTCCAAGCTCAATATCATAGGTCCTTAGGCCTCAATCTCAAAGCTGGCTTAGACAGCAAAGTCCTAATTAGGTGCCCATCTCCTCCTTTCCCTGAAACAATCAATGAGACCAGCTTTTATGGACCAAATGGCAGAGTGGTCTACCTGTTTCAACCCTGCCTGCACATGCCTTTCTGCAGAAGTTGTCATACAGATGAAAACTTGCTGGAGAGATGAGCACAGGCATGTTCTCTGCAGTATCCTGAAGTGTACATGTGCTACTCTTCCCATGGCATCAAACATCACACTCCTGATGAGTAGGTAATTTGGATCTTCAGTGCTGAAACCACACTGCACTTCCACAGCTCTAACTGAAATCTAGTGGCTGGCCAGTCCCACCTCCATCCCTGGCAATGTCATGGAACAGCTCATTCTGAGGTCACCTCTGAGCATGTGGAGCTGAAGAAGGTTATCAGGAGCGGTCAGCATCTATTGACCAAGAGAAAATCATCTTGGCCAACTGGATAGCCTTCTATTATGGTATGGTTGGTCATGTAGATGAGGGGAGAGCAGTGGATGTTGTCCACCTCAACTTCAGCAAGGTTTTTAACACTGCTAGAAAGCAGCTCTCTGGTGAAGGACCTGGGAGTCCTGATGGACAACAAACTAACCATGAGCCAGCAATGTGCTTTTAAGGTCAAGAATGACAATGGTGCCTTAGAATGCATTGAGTGGTGCCCAGAAACAGGATAAGAGGCAATAGGAACAAACTGGAAAACAGGTTTCACCTGAACATAAGGAAAAGCTTCTTTACTTTGAGGTGCCAGAGCACTGGAGCAGGCTGCCCAGAGAGGCTGTGGAGTCTCCTTCTCTAAAGACACCAAAAACTCTTCTAAATGTGATCCTGTTCAACCTTCTCTGAAGGGCTGGACTAGATCTCCAGAGATTCTGTCCAACCTGCATCGTTCTGTGAAAAGCAAAACAGGTCTGATGGGAAGCAATTCTGCTCCTTCATAAAACAGGCACAGAAGGAAAACTGTAGGATGCCAAACATCCAGTTGAAGTTGGAGATATATGTGTATATATATATATATATACATATATAGATAGATATATGTGTATATATATATATATATAGAATCATAGAATCACAGAATCATAGAAACATAGAATCATAGAATCATAGAATGGTAAGGTTGGAAGGGACCTCAAGGATCATCCAGTTCCAACTCCCTGCCATAGGCAGGGACACCTCCCACTAGTACAGCTCACTCAAGGCCTCATCCAACCTGGCCTTGAACACCTCCAGGGAGGGAGCAGCCACAACCTCCCTGGGCAACCTGTTCCAGTGTCTCAACACTCTCACTGTAAAGAACTTCCTCCTAATATCCAGTCTAAATCTCCCCTCTGACAGTTTAAACCCATTGCCCATTGTCCTGTCATTGCAAGACCTTGTCAATAGTCCCTCCCCAGCCTTCCTGTAGGCCCCCTTCAGATCCTGGAAGGCTACTATCAGGTCTCCTGGAAGCCTTCTCCAGACTGCAGAGCCCCAACTCTCTCAGCCTGTCCTCATAGCAGAGCTGCTGCAGCCCTCTGAACATCTTTGTGGCCTCCTCTGGACCCACTCCAACACTTCCATGTCCTTCCTGTGCTGAGGGTTCCAGAACTGCACACAGGACTCCAGGTGGGGTCTGAGAAGAGCAAAGTGGCAGAATCACCTCCCTTGCTATATGTGTATACATACACACACACACATACATATATATATACATACATATTTGCTTTCCCTGTGTAGTTCCTTCAGTGTGTCAGAAATGCCACTGTCAAAGGGACCAAAAGGAGAACAGAAGATCCAAAAAGAGCCCTCAGAGAAGACAACCACTGGGTAGGCTGCCTGAGTGCCTCATCTGATGACCTAACCTCACACGGTTCTCTCCATGAAGGATCACTACTTCCCATTCCGTATTCCTCCCCCATGGAAAATTGTGTGTGGTGGGAAAATAAGAGCACTTGTCTCAAAAAGTTGTGGCTTGGTTGGGAGCTTAGACTTGAGTACTGTGGTCATAGGAATCATAGAATCATACAATCAGGGTTGGAAGGGACCACAAGGATCATCTAATTCCAACCCCACCTGCCATGGGCAGGGACACCTCACACTAGATCAGGCTGGCCACAGCCTCATCCAGCCTGCCCTTAAACACCTCCAGGGACGAGGCTTCCACCACCTCCCTGGGCAACCCCTTCCAGAGTTTCACTACCCTCATGCTGAACAACTTCTTCCTAACATCCAGTCTGAATCCATCCATTTCTAGCTTTGTTTGCTTTCCCCCAGTCCTATCACTACCTGACAGCCTAAAAAGTCCCTCTCCAGCTTTCTTGTAACCCACTTAAGATACTGAAAGGTCACAATAAGGTCACCTCGGAGCCTTCTCCTCTCCAGACTGAACAGCCCCAACTGCCTCAGCCTCTTCTCATAGGAGAGCTGCTCCAGCCCTCCGATCATTCTTGTGGCCCTCTGAATCCTCTGAATGAGGAGTAAGAAATGAGAGCACTTGGAGCTGTCTGCCATCCCCTGTCAGGGGTAGTAGGAGGTTGTTCTGTGGTTCCTCCAGCACAATGTGCAAGGATGGTTTGTAGCGAGGTAGTTTTTAGGGTAAATACCTCCTGCCATAATACTTTGCCTTCAGATACCTGGAGAGGCAGTCTGTGGTGGGTAGGTCTGCTGTAAATCAAAAGCTGTGTCTGTGCATTTGGAAGTCACTGGTATGATGTGGAAGGGTGTGTGCTTACACAGTTCACCTATGGCATTTGGCAAGAAGTCATTTCACCTCCGAGTGGAAGCTTCCCTGGGGCACAAAACTTCCAACAGGGAGATTTTGTATGTGTGCTTTGACAAACACATGCCCGGTGGGCATCTGCCAAATTATGCCTTTGAAGCCATGGAAGCCTGGCTGTGGGAACCTAGAACCTTAAAGAGTTTCTCAGGGGAGAGGAAGCAGAGCCAGCTGGACTCATTTTCTATAGACAGAGATTTAATTGCTAGCTAGTAGCTGCTACATGAAAAGAGAAATCATTTCAGAGACCTGAAACATGCTGCTGTGAAGCCCTGGTTAGAGGAACTGGGTGGCAGCCTGAGTGTGACCCATCCAGATCCCTCTCTCTACACATTCTCTTTAACTCCAATATTTACTATCACAGGAAAATGTGATCATAATTACAAGAGCCAACACAGAGCTGCCATTACTCAGCAGCTACGCACGAACTGCAAATCCTCTGCTTTTTGGGTGCAAAGCAGCTGAGCAAAGAACAATTCCTCTGGAGCAGGCTTGCAGGCATGAAATTAAATCCTTGCAGTAAAACCGATGTACAGCCTCTCCTGCAAGAAATGCTCCGTTTCCACAACCCACTGGTGGCTGGGCTTTGTCCCCCTCATTCCCTGAGATGCAACCCTGCAGTCCCTGAGGGGCAGGCTGCTCTTTGTGGTAGCAGATACCTGTTTTCTGCTCTGCCAGCTCTTTTTTTTTGTGTTTTGTCCTTCTTCAGTGCTCTCAAAGTAGGTCCTACATCATCCTTAACTCACACAAATGCAGGTGTGATTTTCCCTGACCACCAAAAGAGATAAAAAACTGGACTAAAGCATTGCCCTAGAACAAGAAAGTTTGTGCAGTGTGAAATAATTACTGGCATGTTACTATTGATTGCCTACCAAAACCCTTACTTGATAAAATGAAAAGCACTCATGATAATAATTTAAAAAAAAATTAAAAAAAAAAAAAAAAGCCCTACTGAGGGAAAAATGACCTAGAGAAAGGAGGCTCAGGAATGTGCCTTTATCACTACTCTGAGGGCAGAGCTAATTGGAGGACAACAAAGCTTAGAAACTCAGCGGCTGATTGCTGCCTTCTACTTTTCCCCACTGACAGCTGAGCACACCTCTCCATGTCTCTTGTGAGTAAATTTAACTTGTACACAGGCCTCAGACAAGATCAGTTCATCACTATACTGGACTCTGTACCAACAAGGAGTGAGAGCATCTAAATTTAGCTTGTACACAGACCTCAGATAACATCAGACCTGGTCTCTGTACCAACAAGGAGTGAGGGCATCTCCACTGTACAGTTTACAGGCATCTCCACTGTACAGTTTACAATCTGGATAGAGAAGAGAGAAGAGGGAGGTAAAGCTTCCTCCCCTTTTCAATAGGGAATAAATGCTCTGATCCACAGAGATATTTAGGTATTTTGCTGATCTGGATCTAATAGGTCAGACTCATAACCACATTAAAATGTCTTAAGCACCAGCAGCTCTGTTGTCTCCTTGCACATCCTCTTAACACACAGCAAGGGCAAAGCAACTAGACCTGTTTCACTACAGATTAAACACTGCTACCAAAACCCTGCTCCTGCAAAATGTCCTGCACTGAAGAACTGGTGAAGATTAGAAACAATCCAGAAAACAAGAAGCAAAGTAGCAAAAACCTCCTGTATTTTAAATCAGCTTAGCTGCCTTCTCAGACACACAAACTCGGGGTAGCAGAGTTGGTGGCACTGGCTTAGTTTGCTCATGTAACTACACTTTGGATCACACCAGCCTGTGTTTGCCCTGGGTAAGAGTGCACACAAGGACAGTCACTGCTGTTCAACTGAGACACAATAGCTTGTTAAATTGTCATAAACTGATCATAAGTCTGAGTCCCAAATGCCTTACCCGAGGTCACTCGGCAGTTTGAGACACACCCAGCAACTGAACAACATCTCCGGAGTCCAGCCTGGTGTCAAATACACTGGCACTTTTCCTCTCTAATTGTGACCAATTGTCACTGGCTCCTGCTGGGTGCAACCAGGAGAACATGGACATAGGAGCAAACTTAGAGCATCCAGTGAACCCTTCCAGTTTCAGCTGAGGCACGGTGGCAAGGTTTCACCAGGAAAATGCAATGGTTCCACTGAGTCCTGTCTCTCCAAAGACAACAATTAGCTACTACTGAGTAACTCAAAGAAAAGCCCCTATGATGTGGGCAGGGTTGCTGCCAGACAACACCTCTCAGAGAGAAATAAAAAAGCACTTTTGACCCTAGAGAAGTTTGTTCAATGTCTTCCCTTCCCGTGCATGAGAGCTGCAGAGTGCTACGACTGCTCTGCTGCTGCTACCACACAGTGCAGAGTTTATTAGCATCCTATCGATCTGAAAAGCAACCAACATGGGAGATGTAAAAATGAAATAGTGGGGCAGAGAGATCTTGTGCTGGAGGAATGCTGCTTTCCACAAGCCATGTAAACCCTAATTAACAGACAAAGGGCTCTATTCTTCACTCATGTTGAACTCCCCCTCTCATGCTTCCCTTCCCTTTCACCATACTCCTTTTCCCCTCCAGTCTGCAGCAGCATATGGAGGGCCTGACGACAGCCCACACAAATCAGTGGCAACACTCCCATTGACTTCAGTGGGCTTTGTAACAGGCAAGGAGAGAAGAGAATAGGTGATTATTTCTCCTTTCCAGATGACAAGCCTCCCCCCCAGTAAAATAATCCATAGGGTAGTGGTAAGTGCTTTATATTTGCAATGCATGGGCATAATTACTGGAACCCTCTAAACCACTAGCAGCAGTTGGTCTCTCTAATGCTTGGAAAATTATTCTAAATAGAGTTCATATCTATAAAATGGGATTTTTTTATTTTTTTTTTTAGATTGTAAATAACTCGGGTCAGATCTCAGCAGTTGTTGCCAGCATACCTGTGCTGACTTCACAAAGGGCAGTCAATTCACACATAGAGAAGAACAGACCCAAACCAGCACTTGCAGCACGGGTAAAATTATTTTCATATCCAGGAGCTGTTCCCTCAACACCATAAATGTAGGCTCAGCCCTGCTGTTGCCCTTCACTCAGCTATCCAAGGCATGATCTTGATTAATGACTCACCTGGCTCATCTTTGAATGCAAGCAGACTACCACTCTGTGTCTCTACAACATTTCCATCTATCTTCCCTGCACTAAAACTGAGCACCAAAAGACTCCTCCACCACTTCCCCTCCATCCATTCACATAAAGACTTTACTGTGAAGAGTAAAAATTCCAGGTGTACTTTAAAAAGATCTTTTTCTCATTGCTGTCTGCAGGTTTGTCTACTTAACAAAGGGCTATGACATGTTAAAAATAGGTAGATAAGTCTACCAGCACACCCTGGACATCCAAAACATTTTTTTGTGCTGAAAAGCTGCATAGTATTTTGCCAATATTTGAACCAAAANTGTGTTAAAGTTTGGGTCACAGGCAAATGTTCTTAGTCAAAATGGTGTATGGAAACTATCTTGCTAATCCTTCCACTAAAAAATTATTTGTGGCTGCTCTTCAGAACGTCTGCCTGATTAAATATCCTTGGGAAAAAAAAAACCTACATGCATGGGATTGTCATAAAGAAAAATAAAAAGGTTTATTTTAATCAGTAATTAAGTAGCAATTAAGCATAATTATTACAATTTGTATCTAATTTATAATATCAGTAGAATGAACAGATGTAATTTATCCTCCAAGAGTCAACAGTGTTTGGCTTAAGCAAAGCCTCCTCACACTTTTCCTTCACATCTGCAATAGAAAAGGACACTGTGGATGCTCTGGCAGGGGGTATTGGAACTCGAAGATCTCCAGAGGTCCCTTCCAATCCCTAACACCCTGTGATCCTGTGATGATGAGCCAATGTGTCTTGCCTAAAGGGTGGGGTAGGAACTGCTCAGTCCTCTTAAAGCATGAGAAAACACCTGTACAGACAACACAAGGTTTTTCCTGCTGTCTTCAGCAGAGGAATCTTCCCTTTAAGTCAAGCGATAAGAACCTTCAGGTTTTTAACCTCAGTTACAAGGAGCTCTCACTTTTGTGTAGCTGGCAGAGTAAGTCTGTTCAATGTTGCAACTGACCTTTCCAAAATGTACCTGCAAGGGGTTTGGCTTCTATAAAATATGATTAAAATTGGTCATGTTATTTTCATGTAGTGGTTGCAGAGAGTTCGTTAATAGGCCAGGAAAAAAAGTTACTTCTTTTACTGAGAAAATAAAAATGTTTTCATCACAAACATTAAGTTGATTCTCTTTAACTCCACAGATTTCTAAAACTTAGGGAAAATGGGCAGAACCTTGGACTGTCTGGAAGCAACCAATCTAACTACTTTGTCACAGATGGTTTCAGCCTGGAGAAAGAAAGGGTCTGGGGAGAGCTTAGAGCAGCCTTAAAAGGGGTTACAAGAAATTAACTTTTAAAAAGAGCTTGTAGTAGGATAGGAGAGAGAATGGATTGAAGCTTGAGGAGGGGAGATTTAGACTGGAGAACAGGAAGAAAATCTTTACAGTGAGGGTGGTGAGACACTGGAACAGGCTGCCCAGGAAGGCTGTGGATGCTTCCTGCCAGGCTAGATGAAGCCTTGGGCAACCTGGGCTAGTGGAGAGGTTAGAAGTAGATGATCTGCAAGGTCTCTTCCAACATAAACCATTCTATGAATCTATGAAGTAAAACTATTATGGCTTTGCTTAAGGCCTATCTGAGCCATACATAACTTGACTGTAAAAAATCAGTCTTTATATAGAGTTGATTACTTTATGTGGTCATAAAGTCAGGTGATGTGTGACTATAAAAGCACCTTAGAAAGCTCTCTGGAGTCACCCAGCATAAAACCGGCACATTTACAGACCAGAAGCTTCACCATTTGTGTGACAAAAGCAAAGACATGTAACAGGCCTTCTGCAAAGGTGACCTTATGAATCTGGCTCAAGGAGAAATGAAAAGCATACATTTGGTGGATCCAGAATGTCCTTCAAGCTCAAAAGGCTGAATGCACCTGCCCTGCCCTCACCCTCATGCCATATCAGCCTGAGTTGATCCCCCAAGCATTCTGTTAGGGGTAAGAAGATGCCCAAAGAGCAAACATGCCCCAAAAGAGCTGCAAGAAACCAGTGTACTAGTGTTAAATCTAACCAGCCTCAACCTAGAATTGCTTGGGACTTGAAAGACAAAAGAACCTGGCTAAGATATTAAAATCTGCTTTGTCAAAGCCAGCATCACTTCAGAGAATCAAACAGGTCTGTAGTTTTCTTAGTGACAGTTTGTGGGATCTGTAAAGACTTCTCGGATCCCTCAACCCTTGCAGGAAGGATGTGAGTCTGTTTAAAAGGCTGTTAGACAGCAGAAACTTCACAGTTTTAAAGTGAAGTTGATGGTTTCCTGAAGGAATGTGCCATTAAACCCCAGCCATTTGCAAGCGGTAATAAGGAGACAGATGCATATTCAAATGTTTATCTCTTTAATTTTCCAACACCTAATCTCTTAAATGAGCGTAATCAGAAAAGAGGCATTCTAATTCTCTTGTGGGGAAGAGAAGGCGCCAGAGATCAAGTGATAACCAGCCTGTGTCTCAAACCATTCTCATGGGACTTTGGCTGTGCTTGAACCCAAATTGGAGAGAAGAGGCTTTTCTAGCTACTATGCCTGCCAGCAGCAGACATGCTCCTGCTCTCAGGGCACTAATTCAAACTATGGACAATGTCCACTGGCAAAAAAGGGGGGGGGGGGGGGGAAACCAAACCCACCAGCTTTATGAAAAAGGCTTGCTTATTTTGCTTCAAAAGGTCATAAAGATTTTTCTCTCACAACCTTGAAGCTAAAAGAGTAATAAGACTGTGAAGCCGGCCGCTCAAAAGGCAGAGCCAGACGTGAGGTTACATATGCAATCCAAATTCAGTTCCTTATGTGAGCTCATGATTAGGCATGCTTTAATCACTTGGCCACATACACTTTCCACAGGACAAGAGTAGCGTGAGCTTGACTTATGAGAGGAGCTAAGAGACAGCTGTGATGAAAGGCTGAATTACCAGGTCTGCGTGGCAAGAAGTGGGTCAAGTGACCCAGCTCTGCCCTGGACAGTGGAGATGGAAGGCTACGAAGTGTACTGTTACGACCTCAACAGGTTCCTGCCTTCTGCTGTGCCGGTAACCTCCTGCACAGACATGTGAAGAGAAAGGGAGGTGGTGAGCTAGGAGAGCAGCAGCACTGCATGCAACATCAAGGGAATCGCTGACAAAAAGGGGCAGACTGCAGCCAAGGTTGCTCCCTAGCCTATGACCTGCTTTGTTTTCCGTGGCAATCTGGTTCACATTACAAGTACAGTACTGACAAAGTTAGGGTGGATTTTTTTTTTTTTTTTAAACTTTTCTTTTTTCGGTTGTTCTGGCAGTTCTGTGGCTTTTGTCCCCTCGTCTCTTCGTTTTTCTTTATTCAGCCTTTTTTTTTTTTTTTTTCCCTTTGAAACTTTATACCCAGGTCCAGCTATCTTTGCTTTTCTAGCCCTCCGAACTAAGTAGTCGCTGCCTTGTAAGCAAGAGCGAACTCATCTCGGCCTGGAGGTTTTTTAAAACAAAAGACCCCCAAATCGTCATTACGATTGTAATCATCTGGCTGGCTGAAAACACACCAGCACCCTCTGAACCGCCGTGGGTATTACAGAGATTTGGGCTGACTTCTACAATCACTCCAATGTGCAGGCGTTGGCTTCCTTGAGCCCAAGTCACCGCATTTAAGGACGGTGGGGGCTGGGAAGCCCAGACTGAGGCTCTCATCTCCCAGATAATAGCAGGAGGCTGGGTCGCAGCAGCTTTAATCTCGCCTCTCGAATCATAATTTATCCCTTTTCCATTGCCATGGAGGCACCTGGCAAGGGAACCCCGGACTCCTCTCACAGGGCTTCGCTGCGAAGCTCTTTCCCCGGCGGAGTCTTGCCTAGCCCGGGGCCGCCCGTAGTCAGCTGGGGTCAAACTGGGGCTTACAGCGGCCGCAACACTGAGGTGGGGTGGGCCTGGGTAAACAGGCGGCCAGCAGAGACCCGACGACCCTTCAAGTTCTGCGGGCCTGGGCCTGGCTCTCCGCCGAAGAAGCCAGCCGCAGGAGGCCTGGCGCGATTA
>VWZE01021540.1:78995-92302 GCA_013396675.1 Eubucco bourcierii
AGAAATTAAATTAAACCCCCGCCGCCTCTCCAGCGGTGCCGCGGCGGGTAAGGGGAGCGGCGGTGGCTGGGCAGAGAGGAGGCAGAGCGCGGGGGGCGAGCCGGGGAGCGCCGCGCTCTCCCTCCCAAACTTTGATGATGACCATGACTACGATGGCTGACGGGCTGGACGCGCAAGACTCCTCCAAATCCGCCTTCATGGAGTTCGGGCAGCAGCAGCCGCCACCGCCGCAGCCACCGCCGCCGCCGCCGCCCCACTCGCAGCAGAGCTCGCCGGCCATGGCCGGCGCCCACTACCCGCTGCACTGCCTGCATTCCGCCGCCGGCTCCCACCCGCACCACCAGCACCACCACCACAGCTCGCCCTACTCCGGCTCCGCCGGCTCCTACAACCACCGCTCGCTGGCCGCCTACCCCTACGTGAGCCACTCGCAGCACAGCCCTTACCTCCAGTCCTACCACAGCAGCAGCGCGGCCAGCCAGACGCGGGCGGACGATGCAGGTGAGCCGGCTACACCGCTTCCCTAACCCGCTGCCAGCTTCTCCCCTCTCTCTCTTCCTCCATCTATTCCCGGAGCCTCTCCCCCGCTCACCCTTGGCCATTTACAGAGCCACCCCTCTCCCTGCCCCCCGCTTCTGCCCAAGGGAGATGCCGGCCTTGGGGTGCGCGGGATGAAAAAGCAGCCTGAAGGGGTGTTGCTTGTTCCCGCAGCTCCTCCGCGGGCCTACAGCTGCCGGTACGCTGCGGTGGGGCCGCCGCTCTCCCCCTCCATCCCCCCAAACGCCGGTGGGACCACGGTACCGGGCATCGGCGCCTCCCCGCTCGGTTGTGGGCAGGGGGCTGCTCTCGGCGCTCCTTTGTTACGGCGGCACCGGCTTTAGGCAAAATTCCTGCTAACACCTGAGGAGTGAAAGTTTCCAGGCGAGCGGGTCTCATTCCGCTCGGGGGGCAGCTGATTTATGTATTTATTTTTTTACTTTAATTTTTTTTTTCCACAGGGAGCCACTCGTTTGTANGCCAAGTCAATCAGCTAAGTAAAGCCTGGATGGCCCTGCAACCAGGCATCCCTTCATGAAGCCAGCGATGCGCTTTATTTTAATGCTAAAATAATAACAATAATAATAATTACTATTATTATTCCCTCCCCCCGCCTGGAGGAAAGGCAGCTTGCCCACTGTACCCGGACAGTTGTTTTTTTCTCTCTCAGTAGCTCCCACGCAGCAACGTGTGTCGTGGGGTGTCCTTTAAGGAACGGGAGCCAGCAATGGTGTTGAACTGGCACAGGGGCAAGCTACTGGGTTTGGGTTTTGGGGTTTTGGTTTTTTTTTTGGTGTTTCGTTTTGATGGTTGTTTTTTTTGGGGGGGAGTCATGGCAGTCAAAATACCCGGGGTAAAGACCTGAAGAGGGTGATGTTTCAGCTGCCTTGTTTTGCTTGCAGATCAGCAAAAAACCACAGTGATTGAAAACGGTGAAATCAGATTCAATGGAAAAGGGAAAAAGATTCGGAAGCCTCGAACCATTTACTCTAGTCTACAACTCCAGGCTTTAAATCATCGCTTTCAGCAGACTCAGTACCTGGCACTTCCAGAGAGAGCTGAGCTGGCAGCTTCATTAGGACTTACCCAGACACAGGTAATTACTGGAAACCCCAAATCTCCGATATCCTACTCGAGCAATGAAGGCCAAGAGAAGTAGGATGCGGTGGGAGAGGTAACGCACACGGTCCCCCATCTCTCTGTCTAATGCACGACAAGAGACCGGGCTGCCGCAGAAGGAGACGAATGCCACCTTCCCTCAGCCTTCTGGCGAGCAAACGCTCCCTTCTGAAGCCATACAGAACGTTTTAAAATTGCCTTTATTCTCGGATAATTCCAGCACCGAGATGCAGTTACCCAGCTGTGAGAAGGAGAACAAAGCAAAGGGAAGGGAAAGGACTGTCTGGGCCTGAGGTAAAGCTAAAAGCACAGCAAAGCTTTCTCGTAGCAACCTATAGGTAGAGGGGAAGCAGGAACACGTTGGGAAATACCTGTAAAATCAATAGTTAATTCACCCTGGATGAGTAACGCAAATGCGGTGGTTACCCTTGGGCAAAATGTAAGGGAAGGTGATAATAGATCTGAAGATCAAAGACAGCCGTGTACAAAATTATAGCAGGTTAAGCCATAGTTAAGTGTGGTTGGAGTAGCTGTGCCATTCTGCTAATTTAAGCTTGAAAGACACATGAGGCATTTACAGGCTTCCCAGGCTGGGGTTTGCGGAGAAGTGCATGGATAGATGGGATCAATTCGGGCAAAATGTAATCACGCGAATTTATGAGCTTAAACAAATAACTTCAGGATTTTATCATTGTCATTGGTAGCAGTCGCTTCCAGCCAGCCATTTTTTAATACTCAGCAAACATTAATCATGGGAACAGACCTGATGATTTTCCAAATGGGATTTTTGTGCCCTCAGCGTGCACCTTCTGTCTCACTGCTGTCTCGCTTCCTCGCACGTGTAGATTTTTTTTTTTTAAGGGGCCCGATCCTGAGCTTACAGCTAGAGAAACCCGAACGTTACGTCTGCAAAGTTTGCAAGGTCAAATACACGCGTGGGAGTTGTTTTCTTTGTTCGCTCGGCTTTAAGAGATATGCATGTATATATAATTTTTAATAACAATTCTGATCTGCCAGAGCGGGCCCGATCCTTGCACATCTCATCTCTCCTCGGGACTTTTGGTGGATTAGGAGCAGGATGAGACCCAAAGCGACCTTGACAAAGAATTACTCGCTGAAAGAAGAGAATCTTCCTCTCTTTAAAAACAACTTTTAAAATAAAGTCATATTCCTGGTTCCACGCTGCCTCCTCCCCTGTCACATCAGCAAGGACCACTTGATCGTGCATCTTTTCTTTATAAGATGCACTTTGTCTATTGGCTCCTGTCTCCTGGCATAAAATTATATGATTGCCCATGTTTGACAACAGTTTGCCCAAACGATCAAATGACCTCCAAAATTCTGAACGAGGATTAAACCAGGAGAGCTCAGAGCGTGGGCTCGGCTTCAGCTCCATCCATCTGGCCTGCCCAGGGAAAATAACGCTCCAGGTTAAAACCTACTTCCAGCTCCGCTCTGCTTCTCTTCTCTCCAGCTGCATCCAGCAGCTCACCCTCCTTTCCCCTCTCCCCATTCCCAACTCCACACCCGACTCGGTGTGGGCTCTCAAGACCTTCTCTAGAGCAAAGCCTTGCCGTGCCCTGGGTGCTGACGGCAGTCTAATATCTGCTGCGTTTTGATTTACAGGTGAAGATCTGGTTTCAGAACAAGCGCTCCAAATTCAAGAAGCTGCTGAAGCAGGGCAGCAACCCCCATGAGAGTGACCCTCTGCCCGGCTCCGCCGCCCTCTCCCCTCGCTCTCCGGCTCTGCCTCCAGTCTGGGACGTTTCAGCTTCTGCCAAGGGAGTCAATATGCCTCCCAACAGCTACATGCCTGGCTATTCTCACTGGTATTCTTCTCCACATCAAGACACAATGCAGAGACCACAAATGATGTGAATTGTCCAAGAGAAACACTCTCCCAAGAACGCCTCGTCTCGACATGGCAAAAAGTTCCCCTGCTTTGCCAAGCCGTGCCAGCTATCAGGCTCTGTGTGAACTTGTAGATGCGGCAAAGAGACAGAGTGGCTTTATTTTATTTTATTTTGGTTTTTCTTTTTTCTTTTTTTTTTTCTTTTTTTTTTTTTTTTTTTTTTTTTTTTTTTAAGTAACCTCAGCGATTGATCTTGAACAGAAAGACACAATTTTCGTTCTGGCGCACAGAAGACACTTCTCTTTAGGATGTTTTCCCTTGGACTCCAAGGCACCAGCCTCTTTCTCTGTGGAGTGTACGTCAAAACAAACTTTTTTTTTTGCAGACTTTGCCCACAAGAAGAACCTGAACCTACCATGGCAGCCGTTTTTACTTGTTTAATGAGCTAAAGACATTACATGATGAAAGAGAGACTAGTCAAAGCTCCTTCATTTTTATTCACCAAATCGGGACTGGGGAAAGAGAAAAAAAAAATAATAATAAAAGCGAGAAGAAGGGATTGAAAAAAAAAAAAANNAAAAAAAAACAAAAAAAGGGATAGAAAAAAAAAAAAAGTCATACTAAAATAAAGACTGGGGGGAAAAAAAGGAGAACTGGATGAAAAAAAATGAAAACACACTGTAAGATTAGAACATTACCCTGAAGCAAAACCTGCATGCTTTCTCCAAACGCAACGGGCTGCGGCTCAAGAAGAAGAAACCATCATCTGTCCAGCCAAGAGCCCCGCAGACACCCGCACACAGCCGGACCGACTCCCGGAGACGAGCAGGAAAGACAGAGCGACGGACCCGCGCATCACCCGCAGCCGCGGGCTGGGGAAGGGAGGTTCGGCGCTGCCTGACCGCAGTCTCACCCCCACCCNGACCTGCTCCCCCCTCCCAGTTTAGCCCAGGCAGCTGGACGCGGTGCCCCCCTCCCCCTCCCGTCCTTCCCATTTTAGCCCAGGCAGCTGGACCGATGCCCCCCTCCCTTTCCTGCGCGCACGGACATCGCTACCTGCACACAGATATGCGAGCAAAGATAGAAAAGATGGAGGGGGGATGGGTGTGCGGAGGGTGTAGCTGGTGGTTTGATTAGCCTTAAGGCGACGACTGAGGAGGTATCGAGACCGCAAAGCTAAGGCTAGAAGAAGTTTCTGATCGCCCGGCCATTTCTGCTGCGATTTCTCTGCTCCGCTGCTCAGCTGAGCTGAGCTTCCTCGCCGAGGCAAAGCTCAGAGCCTTGCCTTTCCTCCCCAAGGTTGGAGACTCCAAATTATTAAGAAAGGAAGCGCCCTCCTTTGTTTTTCAAGAGCAGACAATGCAAGCTGAGGAATGTTTTTGCAAAGCCCTGAGAGATGCCCAGGCACTCAACACTGCTGTCCAGCCAGCTCCAGCCTTACCAGCTTGTGGAAAGCACAGCAACTACTGACAATGAAAATCCCTTTCCTTATCCAAGCTGGGTGCCCCATACTGCGAGAATTAATGGCTAGAGACCTGGGCATCCTTCAAATTATGAACCTTGAAACCACTGAGCCATTTATCAGAAGTCAATAGAGATCCTCAGAGTGCTCCATATAATGACAGCTACATACAGTCGTGCAAAAGGACAGTCACTATAATTAGACACAAAGCAAAGACTACTTACCAATATACCAGTTTTTGGGGGGGTGTTTTTTTTGGTTTTTTTTGAGCAACTTCCACGCTCAGTCAGTCTTCAGAGTGGTTTAAAACCGATCAGTCTTGTCATTTTCTACCATTCGTATTGTTACATTAGGAAAAATGTTTTCTTTTCTTTTTTTCCCCTTCCCACTGTGAAACTTTGGGTTCAGAGCTCCCCAGGATCAATTCTGAACAAAGCCTCCAGCTGCAGTGCCATCCAATTTGAAGCAGACATTGGGGACAATTTAAGGTTTTTATCCACAAGAAGGTTTTTTTCCATTCTCTTAAATGCAGCCATAATTAGAGTAATTTTTCATGTAGCCCGCTGATTACAGCGTTTTTACCGTCAAAGATAATTACCTGTAATTTTCTTCCACTTTTAATACTAAAAAGCCATCTTTATTTAGATTCAGGAACAGGAAAGGCGAAACAAAAGAGGAAAATTATTCTGTTATTCATACACAAATTGCAGAGACGTAGGGCCTAAAATTGAAAATTAACCAAAATTATAATGCTGAAAAGAATGGAAGAGGCTTCAGAAGTACAGCTGGTAGTGGGGCTCACTGAATTATTCAAGTGACACTGGGGAGAAAGCTACCACACATCTTAACCAACAGCGTTTGTGTGTCTGGGCACCTCTCAGAAACCCCTGATTGACACCCCCAAGAGCAGCAGCTCCCCTGTGCGGGATTATCCTTGCACGTCCCCGTCGTCCCCCCCTCCCCGCCTCCCCTGCAGAAGGGTGGTGGACAACCCGGTGAGGGATTCCCGCATCCCGGGGAGCCCGGCTGAAGTGAGCCGAACCAAGCCAAGCTAAACCGAGCGGGTCCAGGCCCTCACGGCCCCCCGCAGCAGCCTTAACCCTTTCCCTGCATCCTTCAAAGTGGGAACGGCGGCTGGCGGTCCCCGCCCCGCTGGTAGGCCCCCGGGGAGGTGGGATGGAAGAAACGGGGGGGAGGGCTGCTTCCCGTGAGCTTTCGGGGGGCTCATCCTCGCCTGCGCATCACGCCGGTGGCAGCGTGGGTACCGGCGCGGGGAGCCTGTGGGTGCGCCGTGCCCTCCTCTCCCACGGGTGGGCTCAAATCAAGCCCAGAAAACAAGCAAGCGACAAAACAAATAAAAGATAGCAATAAACAAAGGCCCGATAGCTGAGCAGAGCGGGAGAAGCTGCGGGAGGCAGGCCTTCCCGGGGAGAGACCGGCAGCGGCGGCCCCGCCACTTCCCACCCGCGCAGCTGCCAGCCCCGGGAGACTCCCGTTGAAACAGCGTCATCTATGGATGGAGCGGAGGCAGCTCCTCTACGGCAACTCAGCCGCCCAACCTGCCGCCACCGGGCTGCCAGCTCCCGTTCCGCACCGCCTGTTCTCCCGCCGCCGCCCCGGGGCATCCGGGATGGGCACCGCGGAAAAGTCGCGCTGCTGCCGCCCCATCGCGGGGCCGGCCACGGGGGTTGGCATCGGGGTTCTCCGTCGCTCATCGTACCCCTCACCCAACCCCGCGCCGTCCCGGGTAGCAACGGGATAGGGGAAAGGGGTTGAAGAGCTACCAGGGTCCAGCCCGATAAGTAAAAGCACCGGCGCAAGAGTGACCGAGACAGCGGGGAAAGGAGCAAAGAGGGAGCGTGTCCCGAAGGGGAATGCGCAAAGCAGCAGTCACAAACCGACCCCAAACCCAAGCGAGCCCCCAAACTTACCCCCTGTGACAAATCTGCTAAGCAAGGCTCGGGGTCTAGAAACCTACACTGAACAGAAGCAGTGGAGAATATTTTTCTGAGTCTCAGGGCAGAAGCTCTTTCTCTATATTCTTGGTTGAGTGAGCACATCCAGGTGTGAAATTGTTTGCACACCCCAGCACCTCTTATATTGCCAGCAAAATTAGCTGTTATTACTGTCACTGTTTAGTGATGGTTAGCTTGATAAAAAAAAAAAAAAAAAAAAAAAAAAAAAAAAAAAAAAAAAAAAAAAAAAACGGGGAAAAAAAAAAAAAACCAACCAACCCTGCTGTAATCAAGACCTGGCGCATCTTTGCAAATTACAGATAATTGTAAACGTCCAGATTATGATAATAGCATCCTAATCCAGCCTGCAATATAATTATTACAGAGTGTTACATCTGAAACTGTCCAGTAGGGCTAATTCAGCCATTATTTAGACCCTATTTTTGCGCTGCAAATGGGTTGCTGAGTTGAAAATGTACGATTGTAATTTCGCGGGGCACTCGATGAGTAATGGTATAGGGAAAGAAAAAAAAGACAGAAGTGAAATGTGAACGGTAGCGATCAAATCAGGCTCTGAAGGACAAAAGACTGTTTGATTCCCAGGGAATAAGAAGAGCGGGAATTAAGAAAATAGCAAAGCAGTGGTGGGTGGTTTTACGTTGTCCAAATCCTGACCAAGGCGGTCCTGATGTGAAGGCAGCGGATGATGCTCGGGGTTGCCGCCTCCATCAGGCCCCCTCTTCCCGCCGCTCTCTCCCCGGTATCCGCAGGGATCCCCGGGCTCCCCACCCACCCCCAAAAGAGGGCTCACGCTTGCCGTGTGCCTCCTCTCACGTCACTTTAGGATCCTGGTAACCGGAGGGGGGGTGGGGGTGGGGGGAAAGAAGTGCGGGGCGCAGGCTGCGAGATGCCAGGGCCGGGCATCCTCTGCGGTATGCTGTGGAGCCCGCCCGGCCTTTTGCGCTCCCGCTCATTCGCTGGACCAGCCTTCAGGGGTCCTTAAGGAAATTATCACAGAACCGACTCAATTGTAATTAATTAACCAAAAGAGCCTAGCTAACAGGACTACCTGCAGCTAGCGAGGTTAACTCACTGGGCTAGCTGGCTTTCCACTCCTGATTAGCTTTTATTAACCCTGGACGCCAAATACACAAATCTGCTTCATTTTTAATGGGCCAAATCATCAAAGCGCGGTTGCTGCCCCGCCAGCAGGTACCGGTAGGGTCCCGATGAAGGGAAGCAGCGCCCATGGCTGGCCCCGTAGGTAGGAGAGGTGACAGCCCCGGCTTTTACCGGCGTCCCCCGGCTGCAGCCGCGCCGGGCGGCTCACAGCCTTCCTCCGCTCGCTTTTTCCGAGGGAGTTAATGAAAAATAAGGCGAAGAATGGGAAAGGAAAGTTCAGTGGCTGCCGCCACTGAGAGCCCTATAAAGCAAACTATATGGTGCATATCGAGGAGAGCGTAAAGGTTTTCCGGGATAGAGAAAGCCACCTCCGAAGGCAGGCGGACGATGCCTCCGCAGGAGCACGGGTCCAAGCCAGGATCTGGCCCGGTGAGGCTCGCTCATCCTCGTTGTAATGCCCAGGCTGAGGTTTCGGGAACCTCCCCGGGACTGCCAAGGGTCAGGCATCGACGGGAGGGGAGCGGGGAGCCAGCCTCAGGCTCCTCCCTGCCCAGGGCTGGATCAGTCGAAGCTTCTGGCCGGGCCTGGATTCCTGGACCCGCATCTAAAGGGAAATAAAGAAGCCAGGGGTCCTAGGAGTGGGGTTCTTGGTTTTGTTTTTTCCTCGCGGCTTTGAGGGTGGTGCCCATGTAAGGCGTTTACGCAGACACCCGGGGCNATTGCTTACCCTCCCAAATCGCATGTGAAGAGACGCACCGCCGAACAAAGAGCAGAAACATTTAATTGAGGTAACACAGATTCTCCCTAAGAGAAGAGAGAGAAAGGGAGGCTTAATGCAAACTCGGCCGTTCCTATTCTCCCGGCTTTTGTTTTGATCCACAGAACGGGTTATTGCCTTACTGCAGGCAACCGAAAGCAAGAAGAAGGGCTTCTCCCTCCCACCCCATCCTAACTTCCCTGCAGCAACAGATCTCCTTTCCCCAATCCACAACCGAACCACCTAAAGTCTGTCAGTCGCAAAATCGCGTAGTAGAAACCTTTAATCGGTGCCACATGTGCCATGCACGTTTGGGATACCAGGGGTTGCCGGTGAGGAGCGGGCAGCCGGTGCCGGTTGGTGGTGGGGGGGATATGAATCGATGGGGGGGGACACCAAAGGGCTTGACAAGAAGGCTGCTTTAACTGGGCGACAGGTTGGAGGGGGTGGTGGTGTTTTGTTTTATTTTTTTCCCCAGGGAGGAGGGAGTGGGAAACCGAATCTCTCGGGGAGGAGGCAGCACTCCCCCGGACGGAGTCTCTTCCCTGCCAGAGGGTGCGGAGATGCCCGGGCAGGGAGCAGCGTGGGGTTCTTTGGGGGAAAGGGATGTCCATAGATGCGAGTGGTGGCCAGTCAGCTGTATGTATGTGTTGTGGGTGTGTATCCCATCCGGGGATGAGCGTGGGGTTTTTTTTGGAGGAGGTGGTGGTGTTGTGGATCTGCTGTGGGTGGGTGAACCCCAAGGGTGTAGGCAGTGTCATGAGCTCTCGATCTGGGGCAGCCGTGGCTGCAGGCTGCCCTGTGTCTGTGTGTCTGTCTGTGCGTCTGTGTGTCTGTGTGTGTGTCAGACCCTGTGGCTCAGCCCTGGAGCCACTCGGCACCCACAGGAATGTGGCTCCTCTCGGCTCCCCGAGCTGCCCCGGCTCCACATGGAAGTGGCCGCCAGGAAAAGAGAAGGGAGGGGAAGAGAGAAGGGGGGGTGGGGGGAAGGAAAAAAAGCCCCGAGCCAGCAGTCCGCAGAGCCCAAACCCAGAGGCAGACAAAGGACAGTTCATCCCATCATTTTCCCGGGGAGGCAAAGGGGGAGGCCCTGAGAAGCCAGACTCCCTCCGGGCGCGGGCAGGGGAAGCTCTGGGATGTGCCTGCCTGCGTGTACTGGGCCAGGGGGCCACGAGCATCTCCGCTGGGACAGGGGCAGGTGGCGGTAGAACGTGGGTGTGGATTGGAGCTGAGACGACGAGGAGCCCCGGTGAGGGCCACTTCCTCACTAGGCCTGGCTGCTCTCTCCTGGAAAAGGGTGCCAGGCTCCCATCGACCTGACCAACATCACCCCGAGATGAAAGGAGAAGAAATTAAGCAATGAGAGGGATTGGCATGGAAACTGAGCCGGCTGGCTCAGAGTGGGAAGCGGTGCCAGAGCCCAAGCTGTCCGGTCAGCGCCGGCAGTGGGAATTCCCATCCGTGCCCCGCATCCTCCCCGCCGCATCCCGCCTGGCCGGAGCTGCTTCTGTGCCCTGGGCCCTGCAGGTTACCGGAATCTGACAGCCCCGCGGCAGCTCCTCAAATAAAAGGGTGGGTGGACAGGCCTGGGAAAATAAACATCCACCTCTTGTGTCCGTCCAAGCCTTTCTGCGGGGGGGAAGGGACCCTCGGAGAGAGGATAATCTCTTACTACAGGTTGGGGGGGGGGAGGAAGAAAAAAAAAGAAAAGTAAAAATAATGCTTGCCTGGAGAGTAACGAGGGAAAGAGGGAAAGAATGTAAGAAAACAAAAAAGTCGGGCTTGTTTTGTTTTGCTTTGCTTTTCTTTTGCACTGGGTGGAAGTTAGCAAAATAGACAAAGACGAGCTTTTCAGCAGCTCCTGAGCCACGGAAAGTCCCTGAAACCTTGCGAGTGAAATTATCAGGATCTTCCTGAAACCTTGCAGGGTTCTGTCCCCCAGAGCCGCTGAGGAGACAGGGAGAACGGAGAGGGCACGGCGGCAGGGCAGCTCGCCAACCAGGCAGGAGTGGGCAGCCGCCGGCAGCCCCCACCGACCTGCCTCCGGCACCCACGCACCCTTCCCCGGCGTGCAGGGAGCAGCTTCACCGAACAAACTGGTCTATTGTACTGGGAGCCATTTACCAACCCCCCAGACCTGTTACAAAACAGCAACCTCGGGCTGCTTTCTCTGGGGGCGGTGTGGGGGAAAACACGCACAGTCGCACACGCACTCACGCACACGCACAAAACATGGCAGGCAGGAACGAAGAGAGAAGGAAGGAGGGGAGACAGACGGAGACAGGTAAGTGTGCCCCAGGGCAGGAGCCTGCCTTTTCAGGCCTCTCCTCCCGCTCTGCCAGAGCTCTCCCCGCCACCCTGGGCTGGCAGCGAGGAATGTCCTAGTTCGGGGATCCTTCAAGCGACGCCTTTGTCACATTCCCTGCATCCGCCTCTCCCCACCACCCCCGACACGGCCGTGGATTTCCAGCGCGGTTCCCTGCTCCACTCCCGTGACGGCGGAGGGGCCTCGCGGGATCGTGTACCGCTGTGGGTCCCCCCCACAGGCAGAGTGCTGCCGAGGAAAACCTGGGGATTCTGCCGGCAGAGAGGCCCACGGACGGTGCTCCGTGGGCAGCCGAGCTGGAGCCATGTCCCGGTCCCCATCATCGGTGCGTTTGGCAGTGCTAGGGATGGCTTGGCCGCCCCTAAAACAGCGCAGAGAAAGATTAAAAAGAAAACAAAACCAAACCTCAAACCAGACCAAAATAGCAAACAACCTCCACACCAAAAAACAAATACCTCCGCGAAGTCCCTTCTTCAGCCAGAGCCGCCGCAGACTTTTTAGCAGGAGCACAAGGGGAGCGGGGCCCTCATTTTATCCTTTTCTCCCATTTAGTGGCTCCCTTTGATGGAAACGTAATTTGTATAATTAGCTGAGCGCACACTGGCGACTGATGGGCTGTGGAGTGTGCAGCTCTCGACTGCTAATTGCTCTCAGGAAAGCATTCAGAGAGGCTTAAGGCGAGAGATTTGTTTTCTAGCATCAGGATGGGCAGCTTTCGCTTCAGCTTAAATCGTCCTGCAACAAGGCCCACGCCGTCCTGCAAAAGTCCCTTTTGCTAGTGGGGACAGAGCATCTCCCGTGGGGATCTTACAAGGGTCAGATCCTGCCAACACAGCACGACGCAGCGCGGCGACCGAATGTGAACTCGCAGGATAGGGCCCCTTAAAAAAAAAAAATAAAAAAAAATTCCCTCTTCCCTACCTCACTTTCTGCAAGCAAATTTGCATCATTATGTCATCATCATCATTTCTGCTCCCTCTCACTCAGGGTTATTTTGTAAACGTTTCTCGTGGTCGAAATAATTTTATTTTATTCAGAATATACAGTTTAATTCCTCTATCTACAATTATTTACAGGGTTAAAATAACAATGAAAAAAAGTCTCTGGAAAAGTTGAGGTCATAGATTCTTTTCTTTTTTTTCTTTTTTTTCAAGGCACCATTGATAGTGTCCACAGCTGAGCCAAAAAAAAAAAACAAAAACCAAACCAACCAAAAACAAAAAAAAAAAAAACAGAAAAAAAAAAAAAAAAAAAAGAAAAAAGAAAAAAAAAAAAAGTCCGTACTGTATTAAAAAAAAAAAGGGGGGGGGTCTCCTTTGAAATGCAATAAGTTACATGCACAAGCTTTACACATTTTTATCTTTTCCTCTGTTTCTTTTCCCTTTTAAAAATTCCCCGAATGCATTCCTTTCGTTATTATTCCTTAACAGTAAAACACAGGAGTCCAAGGAACAACAACAGCCAAAAAAAAAAAAAAAATTAAAAAATAAAATTAAAAAATAAAATAATAAGGGTCAGGCTCTAATAAATTGTCCCAGAGGCCAGCGCTAACGGGTGCTGTAGGGAGCCGTGGGGTTGGAGGTGGGAGTTGATGGAGTTGGCAGCGGGGTACCAGGAAGCGGAGCTCTCCAGGTAGCTGGATGCAGGGGACGGGTTGGAGTTTGGAGNCGACACCATTAATGCCCGCCTGGCAAATCGGTGTTCCGCGGCTGCCAGCGACCAGCTCCCCATCACTCTCTCCCCAGCCCCTCCGCGGGGGCCGAGCCGGCCCTTCCCACCGCGCCGGGGGGCACCCGGGATTCTCTGCCCAGCCGCGCCGAGCTATGCCGAGCAGAACCGAGCAAAGTGAGATACCTGTGTTTGCGTGAGCCCCAGAGAAGCGGCCAGCTCGGCCCGCTCGGGTAGGGCGAGGTACTGGGTCTTCTGGAACCTCCTTTGCAAGGCGGCCAGCTGAAAGCTGGAATAAATAGTGCGGGGTTTGCGCACTTTCTTTGGTTTGCCGTTCACCATCCTCACCTCGGGCTCCGCCACCTCTTTCTCTGCACGGGCGTAAGGGCGGGAGAGAGACACAGACGCAGACATTAAGGCGCGGAACGGCCCCGCTCCGCTCCGCCTGTGCCACCGCCGGCAGCAGCGTCCCGCCCGCGGGCCGGGCCGGGTCGGGCTGGGGAGGGCAG
>VWZE01021540.1:119285-134003 GCA_013396675.1 Eubucco bourcierii
CCAGCCTCGTTGCCCTTCTCTGGACACACTCGAGCATCTCAATGTCCTTCTTCAATTGAGGGGCCCAGAACTGGACACAGGACTCAAGATGTGGCCTAAGCAGTGCAGAGTCCAGGGGGAGAATGACCTCCCTGCTCCTGCTGGCCACACTCTTGCTGATGCAGACCAGGATGCCATTGGCCTTCTTGGCCACCTGGGCACACTGCTGGCTCATGTTCAGGTGGGTGTCAATCAGCACCCCCAGATCCCTTTGTGTTTGGCTGCTCTCCAGCCACTCCCACCCCAGCCTGTAGCTCTGCATGGGGTTGCTGTGGCCAAAGTGCAGCACCTGGCACTTGGATTTGTTGAGCTCCATCCCCTTGGACTCTGCCCTAAAGATGATCTTTAGGGTCTCTTCCAACCCTAGCCATTCTATGAATCTATGAATATGTGTGCTTGGAGGGGCATGTGGGTGTATGGTTATATATATATGGTTTAAACAAACAGACATATACATATATATATATATGTACACACTACTGCTGTGGCAAATCTGTGGCTTATCTATTTGTTCTCTTGTACAACAGCACATGCATTATACAGACAATAGCTGAGCAGGAATCAAAAGCATTTACTGACAGCAAAGAAAAAAGATTTGTGTTCTAGGATCAGAAAAAAACAATTCATGAATTGGGCTTTGTCTTACTCTTCTTCTTATTTTTTTTTCCTAATTAATCAGTAGTGTCAAGTATTTCTAAACTATTTAGCCCACTTAGTAAGCCATTTAGTAAGCTGAAGAGGTGAGCTCAGGATCATGTATGTCAGAGGATTCATACCTTCAGATTTTGCTGAGTTGTTCACAACCAACAAAAACCAACAAAACAAACCAAAACTCAAACCCAACAAACACAAACAAAACCAAGAATAAAAAACTGCTATAAGCAGTTGCACAGAGAGGGAGGAATGACTCCAAATTTGCACTCTGAACTGTCCTGCACTCACCACTGAGTTTTCAAGACAGTACTCATACCTCACTATATTTCAGGGCATATTAAACACAGCCCTTCCTGGGAAGGTTGAAAAGAAGGGATATTATCTGGAGACCTGCTAGACCAACTGACTTCAGACCCGCCTGGGTAATGTTGCCCCTGGCTCTGATGAGGTATAACAATTTTCAAAACATGTCGGAGATGCCTGTGGATTTTAGAGCACTTTGAAATCCAGGTCTTAAATGAGAAGTTTTGCTCCCAGGGCATACCTTTGAAAACAGAGAGCAGGAAGACAGTAAATGAGTCATAGCAAAGCCCTCTGGAAGCTTGTGAAGAGCACAGGTTTGATGAATGAAGCTGCACAACAGAAAGGATCCAATTCTTGTCCTTTTGAAGAATTCCTGAAGTATTGAGCCCCTCCAGTACATCTCTGCATGAGCATTTAAGATGATTTCTTGAACATAGTAAGGCTTGACAGACATTGATGCTGGGATGTTTTTGAAAGGTGGACTTCTTTTTGGGGTATCTATTTCTAAAACAAGAAGGATCTGGACGTGCTGGAATGTGGCCAGAGAAGGGCCACGAGGATGATCAGAGGGCTGGAGCTGCTCTCCTGTGAGGACAGGCTGAGAGAGTTGGGGTTGTTCAGTTTGGAGAAGGTGCTGAGGAGACCTTATTGTGACTTTCCAGTATCTAAAGTGGGCTACAACAAAGTTGCTGAGGGACTTTTTAGGGTGTCAGGTAGTGATAGGACTGGGGGAGAATGGATCCAAGCTAGAAGAGGGGAGATTTATATTAGATTAGGAAGAAGTTCTTCACCATGAAGGTGGAGAGACACTGGAGCAGGTTGCAGAGGGAGGTGGTAGAAACCTCATCCCTGGATGCTTTTAAGGCCAGGATGGATGTGGCTCTGTGCAACCTGATCTAGTGTGAGGTGTCCCTGCCCATGGCAGGGGAGTTGGAGCTGGATGATGCTTGAGGTCCCTTCCAACCCAAACAGTTCTGTGATGGTTCTATGACATCTGATATGCAAACTGTTTCCTAGACCTGGATGGGATTCTCCAACTTCTTAGCATGACACAGCAAAGGTGTGAGTCTAGAGTTCACATCAAAACCAGCTGTCCCTCACAGTATCTGTTTTCACCACAACTTCCAGAAGGAGATCACTGCACCTTTAAACCCTTTGCTTTCAAGCTTCACTGTCAAGGATTTTCAAGCAGACATTATTTTTTTCTATACTATTAATGAACTTGAAAGTGTTATCATTTATCTACAGTGAAAAATTAAAAGCAAACCAGGAGAATAAATGTCGCTGTAGCACTTTGGAGTTGCTATGTCCCATCAGGGGAAAGCCTCCAACCTTTTTCTTTTGAAGAGATTGTGTCTGTCCCATCATTTAACAAAGACTAAAACAGTTGATTTTTTTTTTCTCCTACAGCTTGCTTTTGCAACTGAAGGACTTTGTGCTTTCTATAGTACCTGGCACTGTTATTGCTCCACAGCTGTTATCGCTCCACAGCAACAAGAATAAATCATCATTCAACATCTCAGTGTAAAAACAGATCTCAAAAGAAGTAAAAAAAAAAAGACCAAAATGGCACTTTCAGCCACCAGCCAGGAGTCTGGATTGCTAACTCACTCATTTTTTTTTCCAGTCAAAAGTAAAAGATCCCTGTGGCACCTTGTAAATAACTTTTGTTTTGGTTTAGGAGAAGCATGAAGCTGTATTTCATGAACCAAACAGCAACCAACTCATTCTTAACCCCCATATTTCACAGATGTGATTGTTTCCATAGTAAGAAATGCAGCATGTCCTTTGATCACTACTGATCCTGCCTTCAGGTGGTTTGGGGAGGGGGGCAGAGAGAGGAACTGACGAGCAGTGACTGTGCTGTTGGATGAAATGGGTTCAAGGAACCTTTGAGTATTTATGCTACGGCGACCTTTAGTTTTTCATGTGGTAGCCTGCAGCCCCATCCTGAATCTCAACCATTAACACGTGATGTTCTATCAAGAAACCACAAAGGAAAATCCTGCCTACCACATATTGCCTGATCCAGTGGATAGTAAACTTGGGATGAGCAACCATCCAGATTTCCCCCCCCCTCTCCTCCAGCCTGCAGCAGAGTACTGAATTTCAGGGTAGGGAAGGCAACAAACAGACACAAACATTTACAGAGCTATGGTTTCACGGCAGATTTGTTTTCCTGCTCGATTACAACATCAGAAACTGGATAGAGAGGAGATGCCTATCCAGTGCTTCACATCAAAGGTGATGCCAAGCATTTTCATGCAAAGCCAGACAAGTATTCCAAGACTTGGCCAGTATGTTAAATTCTCCTGGACAGACTGGATGCATTCAGAAGGTGATCAAAGGGCTGGGAAGAGCCTGAGATGGGAAATGTGCTTTGCTGATAGCACATTGCTTGTGCTGCAAGGCAGAGTGACATCGGCTTGCACGTGCTTCATTTCTAAACAGCAGGCAATGACCTGCACTGGTGAAATGCTGACACTCTTCTAGAATCACAGAATTGTTTCAATTGGAAAAGACCTCTCAGATCTTCATGCCTAACCTTCAAACTAAGACCAGCATAACGATTAAACCATGTCCCAACACGTCATGTCTGCATGTCTCTTGAACACCTCTGGCAATGGTGACTCCACCACCTCCCTGGGCAGCCTGTTCCAGTGCCTGACCAATCTTTCAGTAAAGATATTTTTTCCTAATATCCAACCTAAACCTCACCTGGCACAATTTCAGGCTGTCTCAAGTCATGCCAGGGGAGGTCTAGGCTGGATATTAGGAGGAAGTTCTTGACAAAGAGAGTGATTGGCATTGGAATGGGCTGCCCAGGGAGGTGGTGGAGTTGCTGTCCCTGTAGATGTTCAGATTGGATGAGGCACTTAGTGCCATGGTCTGGTTGATAGGCTAGGGCTGGGTGCTAGGTTGGACTGGATGAGCTTGGAGGTCTCTTCCAACCTGGTTGATTCTATGATACTAGGGAGAAGAGACCAACCTCCACCTCACTCCAACTTCTCCTTTCAGGGAGCTGTAGAGAGCAATGAGGTCTCTCCTCAGCCTCTTCTCCCAGTTCCCTCAATCACTCCTCACCAGCCCTGTTCTCCAGGCCCTTCTGGGGCACCTCAATGTCTGTCTTTCTTGCAGTGAGAGGCCCAAAACTAAATGTAGGATTTGAGGTGTGGCCACAGCAGTGCAGTATAGCAAAGCCTTCCACCTGGAAACCTGTAGCCTCTGAAGAAGGTAAAAGGAGAACTCCCTCAAAGGATGACAAAATTCATGTTTGGCTTTAAACTTCGTGGCTCAGCTCTGATCTGTGCTCTGGGGCGTGCAGCACAGTCTGGGTGCTTGCAGCTGCACCTCCTCTGAGCAGTGCAGTCAGCTGCTCTGTTTCTCTCCCACTGGGAGGGTGTGGGCTCTCACACCAGGGTGACCCACTGGGTGGCATGTAGTCTGTCATCTCTAGCTCTTTAAAAGCCAAGAAGGGACTTCCAACTTCTCTGTGCCTGGTTGACTTGGTGGAGAGAGGGTGAAAAAGAAAGCCTGGTTTTCTTCCCAGTCCCCTTTGCCATGGTACCGCTGCCAAAACTGAAGCAGCCACACAGAGAGCTGAGGAAACTTTTAAAAACTTAATTAGGGAAGAAAGCAAACAAAATAATACTATAGTGTGTTTACTTAGAGCTGCAGTGCTGCCAGAGAAACCACACAGCCTGCATTTGTGAGCCTTGCTTTTCATATAAAACATACTTAATTAAACCAGGAGACAGGACAAGAAGCTTTCTTCTGCCTTCATTTAAACACATGTTTATGTTGTGTTTTGAATTCCCCTCGGGTTAATGTGAAGCTGGGCTAAAAGCTGAAAGTGATGTGGCCCTAGCTAGTTTTATTCCCTGAGTTTGGACTTCAGGGCCCAAAGGCAAGGCATATGAAGCTCTCAGGATCCATTTTATTTCCTGAGTTTAGACTTCAGGGCTCAAGGGCATCTGAAGCTGCCAGGAACCATGGATGCTGACGGACGGAACTTGTGCTCCCCTCCTGATGCCACGAGGCTGAGCTATGGTTTTGCATTTACACACATGTGGCCTTTTCAGCAGCTCTTCAAAATCACAGAATCACTGAATTGTCAGGGTTGGAAGGGATTCCAAGGATCATCCAGTTCCAACACTCTCTGCCATGGGCAGGGACACCTCACACTAGACCAGGTCGCACAGAGCCACATCCAGCCCGGCCCTAAAAACACCCAGGGATGAGGCTTCCACCACCTCCCTGTGCAACCTGCTCCAGTGTCTCACCACCCTCATGGTGAAGAACTTCTTCCTAACATCCAATCTAGTTTTGCTCCATTGCCCCCAGTCCTATCACTACCTGAGCCCCTAAAAAGTCCTCCAATTTCTGGTAGTCCACTTCAGATACTAGGCCACAGTATGGCCCCCTCAGAGCCTTCTCTTCTCCAAACTGAACAACTCCAACTCTCTTGTGGCCCTTTTCTGGACACATCATGTTCAGGCATGATTGTTCTTCAGTGGGGTAATTCCAGCTGTTCTTAGCACAGTATCAGCTTTAATTTGGTCATCTTCTCCCTTGTTCTGTTTCTCCCCTTCTGTTACAATCACCAACATAATTTCTGTGGTCTTTTAATGTTTTTCTGGAAGAAATTTCAGTGGATCTGTGGAAGCATCTTTGCATGGCTTTCTGCTTTACAGCGACTGGAATGTGTCCAGAGAAGGGCCACAAGGATAATCAGAGGGCTGCAGCACCTCTCCTATGAGAGAGTTGGAGTGGTTCAATTTGCAGAACAGAAGGCTCTGAGGAGACCTTATTGTAGCCTTCCAGTATCTGAAGGGGGCTACAAGAAAGCTGCTGAGGAGCTTTTTAGGGTGTTGAGTAGTGATAGGACTGGGGGGAATGGAGCAAAGGTAGAGGAGGGTAGATTTACATTGGATGTGAGGAAGAAGTTCTTCACCATGAGGGTGGTGAGGCACTGGAACAGGCTGCCCAAAGAGGTGGTGGAAGCCTCATCCCTGGAAGCTTTTAAGGCCAGGTTGGATGAGGCTCTGGGCAACCTGATCTAGTGTGAGACATCTCTGCCTGTGGCAGGGGTGGTTGGAGCTGGATGATCCTTGAGATCACTTCCAAACCTGACAATTCTGTGATTCTGTGACTAAAACAGGCCAGGAAACCAAAGCTTTAGCCATGAATGGTTCCCACTTCACATGATATTTGAAATAACAACACTTTCTCTTTCACACCATATTTACAGGAGAATACTGCATCTTTTACAGACCTTTAACAGGGCTGAACATGTAGCAGAGTAACCAAGTGGGTTAGTTTTTTACCCCAACGATTGTTCCTAACAGCAGCCACACAGCCTTTCCAAATATTGACATTTTCAATTCCTCTTTGAACTTTCAAGACTTGAAAAAAAAAAGATGTTGCAATACAGGCAAAGTTTTGGGTGTTTACTTTGACTGTCAGAAAAAATTAAGGACAAAAAAAAAAGAAGAGATTTGTGTTCATGGTCTGAGTTGGCACCACTGCCTATAAATGAAGGTGCAGGATCTTCCCCCCCCCTCAGTTTCGTTGCTCTTTAATCATTCCACTCAAAATTTTAATTTTGGATCAGTTCACTGAGCTGAACTCTGTCAGATGATTTCAGCACAGTAGTAGATGTTTCTGAACATGAAATCAGGGAAAAACCTCAGAGGTTCTTTGCAATCCTTCCCTCTTTCTTTCACAACCTCTTAGCTGGGAAGTGCTGGTGCCTCTGTGCTTTGCAATCTGGCATTGGAGTAAGGAGAGATGAGTTGGGGAGAGGAAGGTGTGGAGATGGTGAGCAGGAGGGTCCATGTATGAGCTTGGAGCTCCTCCAGCACAAAGCTGCCTACATCTGCCTTGCTGCAAAGGTCTGCTCAGACACGTTCAAGCAGAGACTTGATAGAGCTTGGCAGCTAAACCCTCTGAAGATTTCCAATCCAGTTGGCATTTTTCAAGTCTGCAGGAGGTGAGCAAAGCTTCCTCAGGAACTGCTTCTTTTGACTGTCAAAAAAAAAAAAAAGTGGTTTGGATGATACAGATCATATGCTTCAGGTGAACAGAACAAGAAATCCTGCAATGAATGAGTAGCTCAAGCATAAGCTGGACCAAAGCAGAACTTCCTTTTAATGTCCCAAAGCTATCAACATGCTGATGCCCAGGACCAAGCTGTCTGTCTCTCCTTGTCTGAAGTCATTGTGTGCCTGATTTCCTACCCTTTCTGGTATTTGTTTTCATCCTCTTGTGAGATGTTTCCATGAGTACTTGAGGCCACCAAGATGAGTTACACCAAACACCATTAATTTTTCTTGCTGCAGTGGAGTTTTTGAATGAAACTCATCTGCCCTGCTCTCACTACAGTGCTCTGCTGACAAGCCTGGAGCACATCAAGGGCAACCTGTGTGAAGAGTGTCAGTTTCACCCAAACCAGCCATGGACAGGCCACTGCCTCTGATGCCAACAGCAAACACAAAATTATAGATTCCTAGAATGGTTTGAATTGGAAAGGACCTTAAAGGTCATTTAGTTCCACCCCCTGCCATGGGCAGGGACACTTCCTACTGGACCAGCTTGCTGAGGGCCACATCTAACCTGCCTTTGAACACCTCTAGGGTTGCAGCCTCCACAAGTCCTTTGGTAAACCTGTTTCAGTGCTGCACCACCCTCATGGAAAAGAATTTCTTTTTGCTATCTAATCTCAATCCAGCTTCTTCCAGTTTGAAGCCATTACTCCTCCTCCTATCACTTGACAGGGCTGGTATCTTCATCAGCCTGGATTTTCCTAAGCCCTGAAGAAAGAGTTGGTCCATTTTTTACCAGCATCCATGCAAAACAGTTGGCACATCCAACCTTTTGGTGACTTTTGAAGCAGACTGTCCCATGAGGCCCCATCCCTGGAGATACTCAAGGTCAGGCTGGAGCAAGCTGATCTAGTGGAGAATGACCTTGCTCACTGCAGGAGGGTTTGACTAGATGACCTTTGGAGGTCCCCTCCAACACAAATCATTCTATGATTCTATGATTCTGTGATTCTATGATTCTATGATTCTATGATTCTATGATTCTATGATTCTATGATTCTATGATTCTATGATTCTATGATTCTATGATTCTATGATTCTATGATTCTATTCTAGGACTGATTTTGCTCCTGATGGACCAAAGACAAAGCTCTACTTCACTCTGACTGAGGCAGAAGCATCCTGTGAATTTCCAGCTGCCCACAGCTTTTCCTAGGTTGTTTCTGAAACTCCTCATTTTGCAAGTTTTCCCCACAAAGAAGGGATAATTCCAAGTCTTTTTAGCTTACAAGGCACCCTGGAAGATGCCACAGAATATTTAGCAGGCAATTTGTGCTGTCCTAACAGATCTTTGGCTCAGCTTCTGAATCAGAAAAGCCTGCCTTGGTCTGGAACAGTATGCAAGAAAGAGTTGTCTTGAATCTATTTGAATATTTAGTCAGTTGATTAAAAACTTTGGAGTTGTGGAGGAAGAGATGCAATTTTGTTGTGATCTGCATAGTGCTGAAATAGGAAACATGGGACAGGAGTAGACGCTCTTTGGTTTTTCCTCTAACAGAAGGAAATTAGGTTGTACATCAACATTTACCCACAGCTTAGGGATGAAGATTGGAGATTATCTTGTGGAGTCTTTTTTTAACATGACAATGGGCTTTGGGAAGCAACCTTACTTCACGTCATTCTGTATTTACTGATTTCTCTTGATTCACAAAAAAGGAGAACTCTCAGGATGCTCTTAATCATTAAAAAACTACAGCAATTAGAACAGCTCAATAAATACTTCAGTTTCATCTTCAGTTGACAGACTAATGTTAAAAGAAAAAAAAAAAGGTGGAAATGCTTCTCTGGTCTTTCTGTATTTAGAATTAGGGCTTGTAGCAAACAAGGTGGCCACTCTGGCAGACTCACAGGCTCAAAAGTCTGTCTTTTAGAATCCTAAAATCATAGAATCATAGAATGGTTTAGGTTGGAAGGGACCTCAAGGATCATCTAGTTCCAAAACCCTGCCATAGGCAGGGACACCTCTCACTAGTACAGGTCACTCAAGGCCTCATCCAACGTGGTCTTGAACACCTCCAGGGAGGGAGAAGCCACAACCCCCCTGGGCAACCTGTGCCAGTGTCTCACCACCCTCACTGCAAAGAACTTCCTAACATCCCGTTTCAATCTCCCCTCTGCCAGTTTAAACCCATTCCTCCTCATCCTGTCATTACAAGACCTTGTCAATAATCCCAGCCCTCCTGTAGCCCCCTTCAGATCCTGGAAGGCCACTCCAAAGTCTCCTCGAACCAATACTTGGTATTGGTTAGTTGTTCACTCTGAAGGATGAGTAAGCAATCGGAGCACTTTGCATCTCTGCTTTACCACTGATTACTTGTGTGTCTTTGGGAAAAGGCAAGCAATTGAAGCTGCCCAGAGGTGTGCAGATGCTGCAGAAACCCTCCTCTTCTGCCAGGCAGGAACCACCTGCCCCAGAGGAGGGGCAAAATGAATTTTGGTTTCTGTGGAGTTGGAAGGGACCTGCAGAGATCATCAAATCCCCTGCTAAAACAGGATCATCTAAGGCAGGTTTGGAAAGTCAGACAAGGTGTAAAAAATGTTGAAGGTTGCACATCTTAGTGGTGTCCAGTGACAGGACAAGGGATAATAGTCACAAACTGCAACACACGAGACTTCATGTAAACATTCTTCGAGTGTCAGCACTGGAGCAGGCTGCCCAGAGACACTGCGGAGTCTTCTTCTCTGGAGGCATTCAAAACCCGCCTGGATAGTTTACTGCGGGTGATCCTGCCCACAGCAGGGGGTTTGGACTTGATCTTCAGAGATCTCTTCCAACCTCTACCAGTCTGTGACTCTCTGACCTGCCTGCTGCACCCTGAGCGTTCGAGCCACAAAGCAAGTGCCCAGCAGAGGGCTTAAGCAGTCTACAAATGGAGGAGGACTACCAAAAAAAAAAAGAGGCAGGGATGGACGTAGCAAGGCGAGAGCTGTCAACTTGCAAGGTTAATGAAGTTCGGTGGTCGTTGTATTCAGAAAGATGTAAACAGAATCTGTAAAGGGATGCACCCTCAGATGATTCAGTGGAATTGCATCACCATGAATAAAACTGATAAAGCAGATTTAAAAACTTTCAGTGTTTGGAAAGACTTCAAAATATTGAAGTCTGGAGAACAGAAGGCTCTGAGGAGACCTTATTGTGGCCTTTCAGTATCTGAAGGGGGCTACAAGAAAGCAGAGGAGGGACTTTTTAGGGCGTCAGGTAGTGATAAGATTAGGGGGAATGGATTCAAGGTAGGGGAGGAGAGATTTATGTTAGACATTAGGGTTCAGATTGGATGTTAGGAAGAAGTTCTTGACTATGAAGGTGGTAAGGCACTAGAAAAGGGAAGTGGTAGAAGCCTCATCCCTGAAAGTTTTTAAGGCCAGGGTGAATGTGGCTCTGGGAAACCTGATCTAGTGTAAGGTGTCCTTGCAGGGAGGTTTGAGGTGGATGGTCCTTGAGGTCCTTTGCAGCCCTGACAATTCTATGATCAAAGGACACTGGGCTAGATAAAATAGAGAAAGTCCAGAAATCTTTCCTCAAAATAATAATTAAAAAAAGCCTGAAAAAACACAGCTTGAAAACACAACCAAATCAGTTAATCTGAGGATCAGGATTCCTCTGTTAGTGCCATGTCTGTGCCCCTTGAGAGACTCAGAGGCACGAGGAGAAATGGGAACTGCCAGTGAGAAAAAGCCAAACTTTATAGAGTTTTCTTTCACTTTACTAATATTGGGAACTTCAGTTGTCCATCACCAGGGTGCTTGTGGTAATAAATAAGCCTCCACAAGTGGTAGGGAGTGAAAACGGTGTGGAGTTGGCTCTTTTCTCTGCTGCTCGGGTGTAATGGACTCCTGACAAGGCAGTGCATTTTTATGGCAGCTCTCAGTATGCTGAGGAAAGCTTAAAACACTCCCATGGCCTGTAGAAATGTTTCCTTTTTGTTTGTTTGATGGGACCCTAACCAACCTGCTCTAGTTGGGGATGTTCCTTCTTACTGCAGGGGGTTTAGGTGAGGTGACCTTTAGAGGTCACTTCCAACCCAATGCATTCTGTAACTCCAGGATTTTAAAGACTGCAGACAAAGATGGTACTGACAAATGTTAAGGGAATGGAACACCTCTGTTATGAGGAAAGCCTGAGGGAGCTGGGGCTGTGCTGCTTGGAAGAGTCTGAGAGATGACCTCAGCAATGGTTATAAACATGTAAAGATGAGTGGCAGGAGGCTGGAGCCAGGCTCTGCTGGGTGATGCCCAGTGACAGGACAAGGGGCAATGGGTGGAATTGAGGCATAGGAAGTTTCATTTAAACATGAGGAGGAATTTTTAACCTGTGAGGGTGACAGAGCACTGGAACAGGCTGCCCAGGGGAGTTGTGGAGTCTCCCTCTCTGGAGATATTCCATCCCCACCTGGATGCATTCCTGTGTGATCTGGTATAGGTGATGCTGCGCTGGCAGGGAGGTTGGACTGGATGAGCTTTTGAGGTCCCTTCCAGCCCCTGACATTCTGTGATTCCGTGAATTTTCCGCAAAAAGCAGCTTTGGAGTTTATTTGGCACAGTTTAATTTATTCGGCACAGATGAGTTTTATTCGGCACAGTTTTTCGCGGACGCTTTAGTTTCAGCAGCCACCTTAGCTGCTGCTTAGGGACACGCTCGCCAGCGACAGGAAAGGTCCTGCCCGCCCCAGGCCGGAGCTCGGTCCCATCGCTCCGCCTCCGGTGCAGCCGCCTCAGGGCTCCGGCGGGCGCCGCTCCTCCGCAGCTGCCATGCCGGGCGGCGCCGGTGCCAGCGCGCGGGGCCTGTACCGGCGGATCCTTCTGCTGCACCGAGCGCTGCCGCCCGCCCTGCGGGCGCTGGGAGACCGCTACGTGAAGGAGGAGTTCAGGAAGCACAAGGCGGCCGGGCCCGCCGAGGCCCAGCGCTTCCTGAGGGAATGGGAGGCAAGTGCCCGCCGCTCCGAAGTGGGGGGTGGGGGCCGCCTCCCGAGCTGCGGCGAGGGGCTCCGAGGCTAGGGCGGTGCGCGGAGGGAGAGCTAGGCAAGGCCACGGCGCCCGGTCCGGTGAGGGCCAGCGGCTGCTCGCAAGCTGCCCTTCAGGCGGCCGCTGGACCCTCGGATGCCGTCTCTGCCAGCCCTTTTGTTAACGGGTGGCAGCAGCAGGTCGCCGAGCTTTGCGTTGTGTAAGGATCCCTGCCATAGAAAACGAGACCGACCATGCCCGTGAGCTCTTCGCATGTCGGTGCCGCTCAGCTGTCAGTTGCCGGTTCGTGCGCTTGAGGTGTCTTGAGCAGGACGAGGGAGATTCTCCTCCTCCCTGTACTCTGCCGTGCTGACGCCTCAGCTGGAATACTGCGTCCAGATCTGGCCTCCCCAGTCCAAGAATCATAGAATGGTTTAGGTTGGAAGGGACCTCAAGGGTCATCCAGTTCCAACCCCCTGCCATAGGCAGGGACACCTCCCACTAGAACAGGTCACTCAAGGCATCACCCAACCTGGCCTTGAACACCTCCAGGGAGGGAGCAGCCACAACCTCCCTGGGCAGCCTGTGCTAGTGTCTCACCACCCTCATTGTAAAGATGGGTGGAGCACTGCTGGATAAGGAATTGGCTGGATGGTGGCACACAGAGGGTGGTGATCAACAGCACAATGTCCACCTGGAAACCAGTGATCAGTGGCGTCCCTCAGGGGTCAGTGCTGGGACCAGTGCTGTAGTGCTGTTTAAAATCTTTGTCAGTGATATGGACAGAGGAATCAGTGCACCCTCAGCAAGTTTGCAGATGGCACCAAGCTGTGTGGCACAGTAAACTTGCTGGAGGGCAGGGATCCATCCAGAGGGACCTGGACAGGCTGCAGAGGTGTGCCCAGGCCAACCTCATGAAATTAAACAAGGCCAAGTGTAAGGTCCTGCACCTGGGTAGGCACAATCCCAAGCACAACTCCAGGCNGGGGAGATTTAGACTGGATGTCAGGAGGAAGGTCTTTACAGTGAGGGTGGTGAGACACTGGAACAGGTTGCCCAGGGAGGTTGTGGCTGCTCCCTGCCTGGAGGTGTTCAAGGCCAGTTTGGACAAGGCTTGAGTGAGCTGTGCTAGTGGGAGGTGTCCCTGCCTATGGTAGAGGGTTGGAACTAGATGATCCTTGAGGACCCTTCCAACCTTACCATTCTATGATTCTATATATAACAGAATGACAACAATTACATAATTAGCTGTAGGTGCATGGATAAAAAGTTTATGTAATTTATAATAATACATTATATATATGTATATATAACTCTGTCCATAGCTGTGTAATTATAATTAGCAAAATGCATTGGTGTAAATAACAGTCCCATGAACTTGTCTTTCATTTCTAAGATAGATTTTTTCCAGTGTTTTCTATGGAAACAAGTCTCATGTGAAGTCTCATCCCCTCCTCACCCCTCCCTCTGAACTTGGTGCCTGGTTTCACTAAGTATAGGAAAGCAGATTGCTCACAAGTGAATAGGATGTAACAAGCCCAAGTGAGGCTCAGCAGGGCTCTGGGCAAGCTGATCTAGTTGAGGATGCCCCTGCTTACTGCAGAGAGCTTTGGACTAGATGACCTTTGAAGGTCCCTTCCAACCTAGACCATTCTATGATTCTAAGTTTCAGGAGAGCAGCAGAGGAGGGAGACTCTTGAGGTGCCTGAAGTCTGACTCCAGAAAATCCAGATGAGAGGAAAATGTTACAGACTTCACAGAGGAAAAAAGCTTCAGTTGAAGCATGAAACCAACTGCAAGGAGACAGATCTATGGACAGGCTTCCCATGCTCATTGAACTCCTGCTTTGATAGTACTTTTGAATCTCAAAATTATTACCTTTTCTGTGAAGGATCATTGTGTTCTGCTCTGTTCTGAACTTAGTGTAGAGAGTGTCCAGGTTTATCAGCAGAGGTCTGACCTATTTCTTCTACCCATTGTAGCTGAAATCTTAGGGATAAACCAGGTCCACTAACATTGTCCTGTGGTATCAGGAACAACCAGGGAGAACCCTACCTAGTATTCCCTTGAGGGTAAAGGAGTAAGTGTATTTTAATTGCCTCTTGCTAGCTGAAATATCCTGAAACCAGGGAAATTTGGATCTCTCTCTTAGGTACCTGATGCTATTGTAATACTCAATTGCCATTTACTTGATATTGCCAAAATGTTTCTGCATCGGTGCTTCCAATTTTAACATCAGCCAGAAAAAAAGACAAGTTACAGGTTGCTATTTTCAGAGCTCAACTCTTCCTTAAAACAGTTTTAGGAAAGGAAGAAAATGTTTGCAGGGAAATATTTGTAGCCATTTTTGTGAAATAAGCAAATAGTGAAAATATTTCTCTGGTTTAAAATGTTTTAAAAGTAGATTATAGGGAAAACTTGGCAGGGGTGGGGGGAGGGAAGGAGATATATTACAAGGAACAGAAGTTGAATTTTGAAACCTGACATTTAGTGCTATTAACTATGATATGTGCAAGGGAAGGAAACTAATTTAATAACTGTTTTGAGTGTGTGTGTTTGAAGAACTTTGCAAATATGTCTGTCTTCTAACAAGGTGCTGGGAGATAGAAGCACATAGTTAATGTGGCTCTTCTCTTCTTTAATTTGTGGTTTGGAATGGGATTTTTTTTTTTAATTC
>VWZE01021540.1:145021-167278 GCA_013396675.1 Eubucco bourcierii
AAGAGAAAATTTTCAAGGCAGCGCTGTGCTGGTTCATGGGCTGTAAATGAAAGGGGTTAGGTTGTTGAGACAAAAATCATCAGTCAAGAAGCAAGTGAAACATTTACTTTGTGAATAACTTCCTTTCCTCCCTTGCTTTCCTTCCTCTCTTGCTTTCCTTCCTTCCTACCTTGCTTTCCTTCTTTCCTTGTTTCCCTTCCTTCTTTGCTTTCCTTCCTTCTGTGTTTTCTTTCCTTGCTTTTCTTCCTGCCTTGCTTTCCTTCCTTCCTGCCTTGCTTTGCTTCCTTCTTTCCTTGTTTCCCTTCCTTCTTTGCTTTCCTTCCTTCTGTGTTTTCTTTCCTTGCTTTTCTTCCTGCCTTGCTTTCCTTCCTTCCTGCCTTGCTTTGCTTCCTTCTTTCCTTGTTTCCCTTCCTTCTTTGCTTTCCTTCCTTCTGTGTTTTCTTTCCTTGCTTTTCTTCCTGCCTTGCTTTCCTTCCTTCCTGCCTTGCTTTGCTTCCTTCTTTCCTTGTTTCCCTTCCTTCTTTGCTTTCCTTCCTTCTGTGTTTTCTTTCCTTGCTTTTCTTCCTGCCTTGCTTTCCTTCCTTCCTGCCTTGCTTTGCTTCCTTCTTTCCTTGTTTCCCTTCCTTCTTTGCTTTCCTTCCTTCTGTGTTTTCTTTCCTTGCTTTTCTTCCTGCCTTGCTTTCCTTCCTTCCTGCCTTGCTTTGCTTCCTTCTTTCCTTGTTTCCCTTCCTTCTTTGCTTTCCTTCCTGCCTTGATTTCCTTCCTTGCTTTCCTTCCTTCTTTGCTTTCTTTCCTTCCTTCTTTGCTTTCTTTCCTTCCTTCTTTGCTTTCTTTCCTTCCTTCTTTGCTTTCTTTCCTTCCTTCTTTGCTTTCTTTCCTTCCTTCTTTGCTTTCTTTCCTTCCTTCTTTGCTTTCTTTCCTTCCTTCTTTGCTTTCTTTCCTTCCTTCTTTGCTTTCTTTCCTTCCTTCTTTGCTTTCTTTCCTTCCTTCTTTGCTTTCTTTCCTTCCTTCTTTGCTTTCTTTCCTTCCTTCTTTGCTTTCTTTCCTTCCTTCTTTGCTTTCCTTCCTTGCTTTCCTTCCTTCCTGCCTTGCTTTGCTTCCTTCTTTCCTTGTTTCCCTTCCTTCTTTGCTTTCCTTCCTTGCTTTCCTTCCTTCCTTGACTTCCTTCCTTCTTTCTTTGCTTTCCTTCCTTCTGTGTTTCCCTTCCTTGCTTTCCTTCCTTCTTTATTTTCTTTCCTTCTGTGTTTCACTTCCTTGCTTTTCTTCCTTTTCTTGCTTGCTGTCCTTCCTTCCTTACTGTCCTTCCTTTTCTTCCTTGCTTTCCTTCCTTCTTTGCTTTCCTTCCTTCTTTATTTTCTTTCCTTCTGTGTTTCACTTCCTTGCTTTTCTTCCTTTTCTTCCTTGCTTTTCTTCCTTTTCTTGCTTGCTGTCCTTCCTTCCTTACTGTCCTTCCTTTTCTTCTTGCTTTCTTTCCATCCTTTCTTCCCTTTATTGCTTGCTTTCTCCTTCCTTCCTCACCTGCCTTTCCTTCCTTGCTTTCCCTGCCCTCCCATTTAAATTTGGAATCTGCTTTTTTGCAGAGTGCCTGCCTGCCAGTAGATGCCACTCCAGCAGCAGAATGGTCTCCTAAAACTGACCAGATAGTTGTGGTAGACCTTTGTTTTTAGAAACATGGATGGCAGTTTGCCTGGGACTGTGTTTGTTTTCCTTGATAAGCATAACCTATGCTATAAACAATTAAATATTTATCTTTTACAATGGAGCTGGTTAAAAGTTTTGTTTCCAGCTAATGCATTAAATTCCAGGGGTGGAAAAATAGCAGTACATAAAGAACCCTTTATTCTTCAAAGTTTTGTGTAGAACAGGATTTTAGTTTAACAGAGGATGACTCAGAAACCTTCTAGGACTCAAGAAGCTTCATTATGGAAAGATTTTGGATGGAGGAAGGATGTCTGCATCAGGATTGCCTAAAAGTCATAATGGAGACCTTTTTCCATTGGGTGGAGGATGATGAGATTAATTTGTTTGTTTTAATTTCTGATTAGATTGCTCATAGGCAGCTTCTCAAAGATATTTCAAACAGATGTGATGTGATGTGTACTAGATTGGGGCACTTAGTGCCATGGTGTAGTTGATTGGATAAGACTGGCTGATAGGTTGGACTGGATTGTCTTAGAGGTCTCTTCCAACCTGCTCGATTCTATGATTCTGCTGGAGAGCAGCCCTGAGGAAAAGGACCTTGGAGTCTGGGTTGATGAAAAGCTCAACATGAGCCTGCAGTGTGCACATGCAGCCCAGACAGCAACTGAGTCCTAGGCTGCATCAAGAGAAGCGTGGCCAGCAGGGCAAGGGAGGGGATTCTGCCCCTTTACTCTGCTCTCGTCAGACCCCACCTGGAGTACTGTGTGCAGTTCTGGAACCCTCAGCACAGGAAGGACATGGAAGTGTTGGAGCGGGTCCAGAGGAGGCCACGAGGATGCTCAGAGGGCTGCAGCAGCTCTGCTATGAGGACAGGCTGAGAGAGTTGGGGCTCTGCAGCCTGGAGAAGAGAAGGCTTCCAGGAGACCTGATAGTAGCCTTCCAGTATCTGAAGGGGGCCTACAGGAAGGCTGGGGAGGGACTATTGACAAGGTCTTGCAATGACAGGACAAGGGGCAATGGGTTTGAACTGGCAGAGGGGAGATTTAGACTGGATGTTAGGAGGAAGTTCTTTACAGTGAGGGTGGTGAGACACTGGCACAGGTTGCCCAGGGAGGTTGTGGCTGCTCCCTCCCTGGAGGGGTTCAAGGCCAGGTTGGATGAGGCCTTGAGTGACCTGTACTAGTGGGAGGTGTCCCTGCCTATGGCAGGGGATTGGAACTAGATGATCCTTGAGGTCCCTTCCAACCTTACCATTCTATGATTCTATGATTCCATGATTCTTGGTCGTGCCAAATGACAGGACTTAGGTTCCATTTGGAAGCATTTTTTGTGTAGAGCTTAGAGGAGAACACATTCAGGCTTGAATTTGGTCTCCCCAAGAAGAGTACAGAATATTTAATGGCATTTCTCAGAAGTGCTTTCAACTGAGCTGTCTCTCCAGTACTTTATTGAATTTTGAAACTGTGAATCAGTCAATTTTCTTTTTTCCTTTTGTACTTAATCCTCCTCAGTCTTCTGTGACAACCCAGCCCATACTTGCTGTATTGTGACAGATGCTATAAAAATCCTTTTAAATGTCAGAGCCCTTGGATAAAGAGGTAAATAGAGAGTGACTTGCAGATGATTACAGATTTAATTTTTTTTGGGGGGGTGTGTGTGTGTGTTCAGATTTGGGGGCTCTGATGTAGTCACTAGAGATGCAAGACTCCCCTGTAGCAGCTCTTGAACATACTGATGACCTTTGTTTTCTACAGCTAACTTCTGTGGCTGCTTCTGAAGGAGTTCAGTTACTGTATAAAAATCTATAAGGTAAAAACCCATGGCAAGATTCACAGATTTCTAAGCTTTGGATTTTGGTGACCTTAAGAAACTGCAGGGTTTTAAAATCGTGTTTAGAATGGGAACTTTTAAATTCCTCTGTCTGTTTTTATCTGCAGGGTTTTCTGGCTGTGGTGTTTTCTCCCATATGATGCATTACAATCTTTAAGGGAAGTAAAACAGAATAAATAAGTTTCTGTTGTGATTTTGGGAATAATACAAGTAAAGAGGAAGGAAATGTTCAGATGTGTTCTAGTGCTTGGAAAATAGGAAGGCTTTTAAAACAGCTTACATGATTAATTTGGCAGAAGTAATGTTTATGTCTTTACTAAGTGTATGCCTGCTCTAAAATTTGACTGTCACTTGGCTTCTGCTGCTGCAACAACAGGAGCTTTAACAATTTGCACTGGGCCTAATGAGCTGATTTTCTTTTCCTTTTATTAAGTACCATGAAGTAGATGTTAATTGCAGTAATAAGCCTTCTGCCCACAGAGTGAGTTTACAAACATGGAGCAGTATGGTGCTAGTTGTCTTAAGGAAAATGTCAATGATATTACTGGACATTTATTAGGGGAGAGCTGCCCTCTGGCTGCTCTTTAAAGGCAAGATGGAAGACATTGTAACCAAATGATTGTGGTCAAATAAATTGAGTTGGTTTTGTAGAATAGAACTCTGAAGAGTATCAGGCCGAGTAGATTGACTACAGGAAAACTGGAGAGAGACTTTTTACAAAGATGTGTAGTGATAGGATGAGGGTTGATGGCTTCAGACTGGAAGGTCGATTGAGATTAGACATTAGAAAGAAATTCTTCCACACAAGGGTGCTGAGGCACTGGAACAGGTTGCCCAGAGAAGTTGTGCAGACTGCAACTCTGGAAGTGTTCAAAGGTGGGTTGGATGAGACCTTGAGCAAGCTGGGCTAGTGGAAGGTGTCCCTTCCCATGGCAGAGGGGTTGGGATTATATCTTCAAGGTCCCTTCCAACCTAAACCATTCTATGAATCTATGAATGTGTTCACTTGAAACTGGGGAAGCTTTTACCTGCTTGTCCTAAGGGATGGGTCTGACTTTTATACCAATTGACCTTCTAATCTGCTTGTTAAATATCCCCCCTAACTTTTTGCCTAATTCATGCAAACACATTTCTCTTCTACAGCTCCACTGAAGGAAAAAAAAAATCAGTGCACCTTCAGCAGAAAGGTTATTGGCAGTGTCAGGGAAATCAATGTGAGATGCCTGCTACACAAGGACAGGCTAGGGGAGCTGGGGTCTCCTGGGGAGACCTAATAGCAACTTTTCAGTACCTGAAGGGGGCTGCAGATGGACTGTTTCCAAAGGCCTGGAATGATAGGACAGGTGGCAGTGGTTTGAAATGAGAGAAGAGCAGATTTAGATAGGATGTTAGGAACAAGTTCTGCGTCAGGAGAGTGCTGGAACACCACAACAGGTTGCTCAGGAAGGTAGTTGAGGCCTTGTCCCTGGAGATACTCAAGGTCAGGCTCAGCAAATTTCTGAGCAACCTGATCTAATTGCTTCCTGCAAGGTGGCTGGCTTAGATGACCTTTGGAGGTCAATTCCAACCCAAACCATTCAGATTCTGTGATTACATTTTTTGTTTCTATTTCAGTTTTTCTTCATTACTCTGTTTAAGATTTTTGGCTCTTTATGAGCACGTAGGAATTGAATGGGAAAATCAGAATCCCAAGGTTCTTTTTGGATATATGTATAGACTTGAAAAGCATCATTTGGCATATATTGAGTAGAAGAACCTGCATGGAAAGTCTTTCAAGTGTCATCATCTGGGATATGCAATGTTTTGCATGTTCTTAGTATCTAGCAGTCGGGAGACTAATGTGGTTGTCTTGGAAACTGGCTAGATTTTCCTTTGGCAAATCTGCAGATGAGAAATTATTGTTTTCCATCAAAATCTGGAAGTAATACTTCTGAAAGAGATAACTGCAAATTTAAGATGCTTTCCCTCTATTTAAAGGATTGGTATGGGAGTCTGTAAGTGATGTGCTTTAGAGTTGTGTATGTTCCTCAAACAGTCTTTAGGGTTTGTTGTTTTGTTTTTTGGTTGGTTTTTTTTCAGGTTAAAAAATCACAGAATCACAATTTGAGATTGGAAATGACCTCCAGAGATCAAGTCCAACCCCCCTGCCAAAAGCAGGATCCCCTAGGGCAGTCCACACAGGAATGCATCCAGGTGGGTGTGGAAAGTCTCCAGAGAAGGAGACTCCACAACCTCTCTGGGCAGCCTGCTCCAGGGCTTTGTCACCCTCACTGTAAAGATGTTTCTCCCCATGTTGAGGTGAAACCTTCTCTGTTCCAGTTTGTAGCTGTTGCTCCATGGCTTATTGCTGAGCACCACCAAAAAGAGCTTGGCCCCAACCACTTGACACCCACCCCTCAGATATTGGTAGACATTGATCAGATCTCCTCTCAGTCTTCTCTTCTCCAGACTAAACAGCCCCAGGGCTCTCAGTCTCTCTTCATAGGGGAGATGCTCAAGTCCCCCAGTCATCCTCCTGGCTCTCTGCTGGACTCTTTCCAGCAGGTCCCTGTCTCTTGAACTGGGGAGCCCAAAACTGGACACAGTATTCCAGGTGTGGTCTCATTAGAGCAGAGCAGAGGGCGAGAAGAACCTCTCTACACCTAGAATTGTCAGAGCTGGAAGGGACCCCAAGGATCATCTGGTTCCAACCCCCCAACCATGGGCAGGGACACTTTCCACTAGATCAGGTTGCTCTGTCAAGCCTGGACTTCAAAAATTCCAGGGATGGGGCTTCCCTGGGCAACCTGTTCCAATATCTCACCACCCTTACAGTGAAGAACTCCTTCCTGATGTCTAATCTAAATCTCCCCTCCTCAAGCTTGGATCTGTATTTCAAATTGCTGTACCTAGTGTTGATATTTGCCTGAAAATTATCTGCAGTGAAGCACTTTTGCCAAGATTTCCTAGCTTGATGTTCCAGTAGAAATATTCCAGTGTAACTGATGCATTGAGGAAATCAAATTCCTAAAAACCAAACTGCTGTTATCACTTCCAGTCTTTTCCCTTGCCCTACTTTAAATTAACAGCAGGTGATAAAACCTTGAGTAATCTGTGAGACTGTAGCATAACATTTGCCAGCCAAAAGATCATCAACAGCGAGAAGTGCACAGGACAGCTTTTTTATTAGCCAAATGCTGCCAGGCAGAGCAGAGAATATCAAAACAAGTCAGGAAATAACCATAGTGCAAATTGCTGAGAAATGATTAGGGTTTGAATGAAAACATGAAACCATTCTCTTGGGAAAAGTTGAACTTTTTAAGTCTGTAGCTTATTTGTCCAGTCACAGCCATGAGACTGGTATCAGATCCAGTGTAGTTTTCATCATCATTTTTATAGATGAAAGTACAAACTGAAGAATTTCCTATCTTCTGTTTTGAGATTGTTAACTAGATTAAGTTGTAATGGATTTTTAAAAGATATTTGTCTTCCAAGTGTTTTTGCCTCCAGTGCTAATTGAAATGCTTCTCAAATAGTGGTATGAGCTGCACAGGAGAAAGTTTTTTCTTTATACTTTCATAAGAGAAGTCTTTTGCTGTTTGGTTTTTTATTTGTTTGTTTGAGGGGTTTTGTTGTTGGCTTGGATTTTGTGTGTGTGTGTGTACTTGTTTGGGGTTTTTTTTTGTTTTGTTTGGTGGAGCTCATGCTTGGGATGATGCAACCTGTCCAAGTGAAGAGAGCCATGACAAGATGTCATTGAACCATTGGAAGCCACCTTCATGACCATCTCTTTTGTTGCACCTCTTGTCCCATTTCTTGTTCTGCATCTCCATTTCAGAACTTGGATGTTAAGGAACAGATTCTTTACCATGAGGGTGGTGAAAGCTCTGCTTTGAGGACAGGCTGAGAGAGTTGGAGGCTCTGCAGCCTGGAGAAGAGAAGGCTTCCAGGAGACCTTAGAGTAGCCTTCCAATATCTGAAGGGAGCCTACAGGAAGGCTGGGGAGGGACTATTGACAAGGTCTTGCAATGACAGGACAAGGGGCAAGGGGTTTGAACTGGCAGAGGGGAGATTTAGACTGGATGTCAGGAGGAAGTTCTTTGCAGTGAGGGTGGTGAGACACTGGCACAGGTTGCCCAAGAAGGTTGTGGCTGCTCCCTCCCTGGAGGTGTTCAAGGCCAGGTTGGAGGAGGCCTTGAGTGAGCTGTACTAGTGGGAGGTGTCCCTGCCTATGGCAGGGGGTTGGAACTGGATGATCCTTGAGGTCCCTTCCAACCTTACCATTCTATGATTCTATGAAACACTGGAATAGGTTACCCAGAAAGTGGTTGAGGCCCCATCCCTGGAGATACTCAAAGTGATGCTCAGCAGGGCTCTGGGCAACCTAATCTAGTGGAGGATGTCCCTGCTGACTGCAGCGGGGGTTGAACTAGTTGGACCTTTGAAGGTCACTTCCAACCCAACCCATTCTATGGTTCTATGATTCTAACTCTGTTTTCAGAGTTTATTTGGCTACTTTATTGGTTTTTTTAAATGTTGTTTTTTCCTTCAACTCTGTTCTGATTATTTATCCTTTCTTCTTCCCTAGAATGAGCTCAAGCTTTCTATTTAAGGGCTGAGATGAAGCTTACTAGTGTAAGTGGAGAGGATCTTAAAGACTGTGGTTGTTATCAGATGATACAAAAAGCTTTTAGTGACCTAGATTTTGGCCCTAATGTAGAGTACTGATGTAAACCTTGTGTATCCAGAAAGAAATAATTACAGATATTTTTCCACAGATGACACTAAAGTCACTCTGATGAGAGTTGGGGCTGTGCAGCCTGGAGAAAAGAAGACTCTGGGGAGACCTTAGAGCAACCTTCAAGTACTCAAAGGAAGCCTACAAGAAAGCTGGGAAGGGACTTTTGACAAGGACTTGCAGTGATAGGACCAGAGGGAATGGATTGAAGATTGAGGAGGGCAGGTTTAGACTGGAGATCTGGAAGAAAGTCTTGACAGTGAGGGTGGTGAGACACTGGAACAGGCTGCCCAGGGAGGTCATGGATGTCTCCTCCCTAGAGGTGTTCAAAGGCAGGTTGGATGAGACTTTGAGCAAACTGGTCTAGTGGAAGATGTCCCTGCCCATGGCAGGCTGGAACTGGATAATTTAAGATCCCTTCCAACCTAAACCATTGTATGAATCTCTGATGTACTGTGATGCTGTTGTGTTCCATTTTGGACTCAATAGCATGTACATAGGTTTACCTTGATGGGCAGGCCACAAACTTCCCACTTTCACTTCAAACTATGATCTCATAAGTCTTAGATGGAAAAAGGACATTAAAATAACATGTTATTTAAGCTATAAAGAAAGCTGAGTTACTCCTGGAGCTTTTTCTTCTCCCATATTCCTCTAAATAAATGTAATTTCTTCCAGTTTAACTGTATTAGTAATCTGTGTTCAAAAAAGAAAAGCAGCTCATTTTATACCTTCCTGATCAAATAACAATTCTCCATGCTGATTACTAAGTATTATATAATTCTATTCCCTGGCTCCATTTTAGCTGACCAATTTTTCATTCTCTTTTCCCAAACTCTACAAAAATAAAGCAACCAGAAAAAAAACCCTCCAACTCTTATATAGTAACAGCTGTGTGGAGTTTGGGCATCATTGTGTTGCTTTGATCATTACCCTGAAATGTGAGCAATAATCACATAGTTTAGTGATTAGTTTCTTGAATCTTCTGGGAAAACAGGATCACAGGATGTTAGGGGATGGGAAGAGACCTCTGGAGATCTTCTAGTCAAACTCCCTTGCTAGAGCAGGACTGCAGAATATAGCTCAGGTCACACAGGAACACACCCAGATGGGCCTGGGAAGTCTCCAGAGAGGGAGACTCCACAACCTCTCTGGGCAGCCTGTGCCAGTGCTCTGGGACCCTTACAGCAAAGAAGTTCTTCCTCATGTTGAGGTGGAATTTGCTGTGCTGCAGTTTCCATCCATTGCTCCTTGTCCTATCCCAGGGCACAAGTGAGCAGAGGCTTCCCTGTCCCTTCCTTCCTGATTTACAGCCCTGAGATATTTATAGACATTGATTAGATCCCCTCTCAGCCTTCTCCTCTCCATACTAAACCGCTCCAGATGTTGGTAAAAGTTCTTGTGGCTTTGTCTTTCAGATGAACTTTTGGAAAGTGAAAGTCTTCTGATTGTTCCCATTCTTTACAAAGCAGTGATTTTGTCCTGGAGAGTCACAGAATCACAGCATGGTGAGGCTTGGGAGGCACCTCTAGAGATAGAATCATAGAATCATAGAATGGTAAAGTTGGAAGGGACCTCAAGGATCATCTGGTTCCAACCCACTGCCATAGGCAGGGACACCTCCCACTAGTACAGGTCACTCAAGGCCTCCTCCANTGTCCTTCCTGTGCTGAGGGCTCCAGAACTGCACACAGGACTGCAGGTGGGGTCTGGTGAGAGCAGAGTAAATGGGGAGAATCACCTCCCTTGCCCTCCAACTGCCCCTGCCAGAGCACCTAGGTCAGGTCACACAGGAAGGCATCCAGGCAGGTCTTGAAAGTCTCCAGAGAAGGAGACTCCATAACCTCTCTGGGCAGCCTTTTCCAGGGCTCTGTCTCCCTTACCATAAAGAAGTGTCCCCTTGCATTGAGGTGGAACCTCCTGTGTTCCAACTTGTACCTGCTGTTCCTTGTCCTGTTACTGGGCACCACCATAAAGACCCTGGCACTGTCATCTTGACACCCACCCCTCAGATACTTACAGACATTAATAAGATCCCCTCTCTACCCTCTCCAAACTCAAACAATCTCAGGTCTCTCAGCCTCTCTTCATAGCAGAGTTGTTCAAGTCCCCCACTCATCCTCAGAGCTCTCTGTTGGGCTGTCTCCAGCAGATCCCTGTCTCTCTCAGATTGGAAATCTCTTTTACTCTCTGTGCCTTGTAATCAGAAATGGTGATGTGGTCTTTCATCCCCAGAAATTACAATATGCACAATTCCAAGTCTTCCAGGGATATAAAGGAACTACAATTTCTTTTGCGTGGTGTGTTTCAGGATGTTGCTGAGTGGGACTTCGGCAGTTACCCAAAGATAAAGCAAACGCCAGGGGAGAGATTAGAGGTTCATTCGAGGAGAAATGGTGTTTTGGTTGCCTTTTGTAATTAAAACCCCACAAACCAGCTGCTGAAACACTTGCTTTTACCATAAGAAAGGAAGGAGTTGATTGAAGCCTGTTATCTACAACCAGCAAGAGAGAGACATAGCTGCTTTAGCAGTCATGAGCCCTGCATCTCTGGAGGACACTATCCAGTCGTCATCGAGTCTTTAGATCATGTTTAGGACTGAAGTTTGTCTCCCTGACACGCAGCACAAAGACAACCTACACCTCTAGGTAACATTTAACTGTAGGCAATCCCATCACAAGTGCTAAACTGTCCTCTTGGCTTCACATGGCCTCTGCAGATCTTTCCATCAATTAATGGACTGAAATACAAAAGAGCTCATCCAAGCTGCTCTTCACACAACTTGGTTTTGGAGCTCTTTCTTAATTACTCTACCCTTAATCACTGCTCTGCCCTGGAGAGACCACATCTGGAATATTATGTCCAGTTCTGGGACCCTCAGTTCAAGAAGGACCTGAGGGAAGTGCTTGAAAGAGTCCAGCACAGAGCCACAAAGATGATGGAGTGGAACATACTCCTCACAAGGAGAGTGAGGGAGCTGGGGCTTGGAGCTTGGACAGGAGGAGCCTGAGGGGTGACCTCAGTCATGGTTATAAAGGTTATAAGGTTATAAAGGTGAGTACCAGGAGGCTGGAGCCAGGCTCTGCTGGTTGATGCCCAATGCCAGGACAAGGGGCAATGGGTGGAAGTTGAGGCATAGGAGGTTCCATGTGAACCTGAGGAGGAATTTTTTCCCTGTGAGGGTGACAGAACCCTGGAACAGGCTGCCCAGGGGCATTGTGGAGTCTCCCTCTCTGGAGATATTCAAGACCTGCCTGGATGTGTTCCTGTGTGACCTGCTCTGGGTGATGCTGCTCTGGCAGCAGGGTTGGACTGGATGAGCTTTGGAGGTCCCTTCCAGCCCCTGGCATTCTATGATACTGTGTGGTTACAGTTAGGTACATTTGTTAGAAAAAAGGAGGTTTTTTTCTCTCCTGGATTGTTTTTCATTGTGGATAGGAGATGTACCCCATAGTGAGGTGAAGTTTGTCTCACACTGGGAGCCCAAAAAGCCAATCCTCTCCTGGGCTGCATCAAAAGCTGTGTGGCTGGAAGGTCAGTGGAGGTGATTCTGTCCCTCTGCTCTGCTCTTGTGAAACCTCACCTGGAGTACTGTGTCCGGCTCTGGAGCCCTCAACACAAGAAGGACATGGATCTGTTGGAGAGGGTCTGGGGGAGGACCATGGAGATGATCAGAAGGCTGAAGCATGTCTCCTGTAAGAACAGGCTGAGAGAGTTGGGTTTGTTCAGCCTGGAAAAGAGAATGCTCCAGGGACACCTTAGGGCACTCTTCCAGTATTTTACCAGGACCTCTGGGATAGCTGGAGAGGGACTTTTGACAAAGGCTTGTGGTGACAGGACAAGGGTAATGGCTTTAAACTGGGAGAAGCTGGATTTGGATTGGACATGAGGGTGGTAAGGTGCTGGAATGGGTTGCCCAAAGAAGTTGTGGACCCCTCATTCTTGGAAGTATATTTTAGACAGGACTGGATGAGACTTTGAGCAACCTGGTCTAATGAGAGGTATCCCTGCCCATGGCAGGTGGGGGATAGGATTAGCTCTTTAAGGTCCCTTCCAACTCAAGCCTTTCTATGAGTTCTCCAATCTTGTGGTCTTGGAAGGGTATTTAAGGAAGCAAATTGACCTCTAGCAAACCATGTCAGGGAGCTGGGCTTTTGGCTGTGTGGTTTTTACTTTTCTTTAACTATTTAATCCATTCTCAGCTTTGCAAACAACACAGCTGAGACCCTTTCTGCAATGCCTGGGGTCTGAAAACCTCAAATGCCACCCATCCCTTTGCCCTTTTGATCAGTTTGTGCATTCTGTGCATTCAGAGAGCAGAGGACAAAGATACATTTGCTTCAGTTAATGAATTTAAATAACCTCCCCTCTGTGGTTATTGATTACAGCAAACACCTTTTGTGTTTCTGCAGAAATCACTTGGAGGCTCAAGTGTTGGATCATGTCAGAGGATTTCAGGAGAGTCTAATGGTTGGCTTCAGCTTGCATGCTGTAGACAGCAGCAGGATCTTTGAGCAGCACCAGCATCTCTCAGGGTCAGAGCATTCAGGTGAGGCATCTGCCTCTCTGCCCTGGTGAGAGAGAGAGTTTTGGGGTGTCCCTGTGGATGTACTGTTGGCAGCACAGGGACCTGGCCAGTCTGCACCTCATATTGTTACCCTCCTTTAAGGCTGGAATGGGTACTGAAGGAGCATAGCTCTGAGGTTTCCCCATCCCTGGTGATCCCTCGACAGGGCTCTGAGCAACCTGATCTAGCTGAGGGTGCTCCTGCTGACTGCAGAGGGAGTTGTACTGGATGGCCTTTGGAGGTCCCTTCCAACCCAGACCATTCTGGGCTATGGATGTCTACTCTGCTAGGATTGAACACTGAATCAGCCATCTTGCCTCAGAACCAGAGAGTCATTAAGGTTGGAAAAGACCTCTAAGATCATCAAGTCCAACCTTCTACCCAACACCACTATCTTTTGGTAGTAAATGGTCAGGAGAAGATGCCTTGACTTGGACTTCTGCTCTTTCTTGTTTCTGGTAGCTGTCATATCCAAGGTGCAAAGGCTTTTAGCACTCAGTCAGTGGTTTGGGTTTTGGTTTTTGGTGTTCATGTAGAAGAAGTAGGAAGTGTGCAGTAGGTGCAGGAAGAGAATCACTGCAAGAGCTACTTACAAAGAGGTAACCAAGCAACCTAAAAAGCCCTTAGAGGTGGAGAGGTTGTCCTTGAGTATCTGCCACCCTTGCCCATCTGTGCATCTCTTCCACCCTTGGCTCTGTGAGGCTGCAGATTTGTCTTCCATTTTGGCTCTCCTGCCTCTGCTCCACCAGGTCCTGTGCTGAAAGCTCCACAGTTGGACACTTTGTTCATTCTTCTGCCACCACAGGCAGAAAAAGTGAGATATGCCATGTGCTTGATCTTTTTCCAGCTCTTTTGTAAAGGCTGAAACATTTCCTTTGTTGCATCAGTGCCTTCTGGTAAAATGAGAAAGTGAGAAAGTTCCATCTTCTGTCAAGGGCCAGCCAAAACCCAGCAGGTTTTCAGGGTCCGGCTTTGAGTTTTTGCTTGCATCACAAATCGATGTGAAAGCAGAACTCTGGAGGCTTTTGGCACGTACAAAAGATTTGTTCAGCTAGAAGGTGAGTGAGGAAAAAGCCAAGGGTGACATCTCCAGATGGGAGCAGGTTGGAAACACTGCAGAACAGAACACCTGGCCTCAAGAACTGAGGAAATTTAGGCTGTTGCTATGTGACTGGATGCAGGACATCCCTAGAAATGGGCATCGTGGGTTTGTGGAGGACCACTTCCAACATCTACCAGCCTCTTCTTGGTGGCAAGTGACAGGAGCAGAGGAAGTGGTTTCAAGCTGCACCAGGGGAGGTTCAGGCTGGATGTTATTTCTTCACAGAGAGTGTTCCTAAACATTGGAATGATCTGCCCAGGCTAGTGGTGGAGTCAACATCCCTGAGGGTGTTTAAGCAGCTTGTGGACCTGGGCATGCTTTAGTGCTGACCTTTCAGTGCTGGGTAGAGGGGTTGGATTGGTTGATCTTTGAAGTCTCTCCTAACCAGATATATTCTGTGATTTATTTAAAGTGTTGCCATGTAACAGTCATCATTCTTATTTTTTCAGTATGCAGTGGTTTGGGTTTTTTTTTAGTTCAGCTTCTTATCCTGTATTCAGAAATCCTTGAAGCTTTAAGGGGTACCTTACTAAAGTAAGAGAGAATCCTCTCTCTCTCTTTCTCTCTCTCTCTCTCTATTTAATATATATTTACTATATATATATTAATATATAGCTTATATATATTAACTATATATATTAATATATAGTTAATATATACATTGATTTTTATTGGGATATATATATATGTATATATTTTTTATATATATATATCCCAATAAAAATCAATGTTTGCAATGAATTTCTTAATTGTGGAGCTTGTTTTTAAGCTCCCCTTCAGAAAACAAAAAAAAATCAGGCTCCCTTCCAACTTGATGTTTAAATGTGTGTTTAAGTAGGTTCAGTGCCATAGAATCATAGAATGGTTTAGGTTGGAAGGGACCTCAAAGCTCATCCAGTTCCAACCCCTTGCCACAGGCAGGGACACCTCCCACTAGTACAGGTCACTCAAGGCCTCCTCCAACCTGGCCTTCAACACCTCCAGGGAGGGAGCAGCCACAAACTCTCTTGGCAACCTGTGCCAGTGTCTCACCACCCTCACTGGCAACAACTTCCTAACATCCAGTTTCATTCTACTTTCTGCCAGTTCAAACCCATTCCTCCTCATCCTGTCATTACCAAACCTTGTCAGTATTCCCTCCCCAGCCTTCCTGTGGGCCCTCATCAGATACTGGAAGGCTACTACAAGGTCTCCTCAAAGCCTTCTCTTCTTGCCATCAGGATTTTGACAAATGCAGTAGTTACAGCTTCTTGGAGAGCTGCTGGTGGTGAGCAGAGAGGGCTATGGAGCAGTCAGGATGTGTGCTGATGGGCTTTGTACACAGCCCTAGCCAGATTTACTCTGCAGAGCTGCTGCCCTTGCAAAACCCCTGAGTGTTTTAATGGAGCAAAATAATGTGCAAAGATTGCTCCAAAATGGGGAGAGAACAATTTTCCAACTCTATACCTACAATACTTGCTGTGACCTGTTGGCCACTTCCATTTCTGCCCATCAGAAAGCTTTTCTTTTTATGATACTCATCAGCCTGGTGTTGATGTGATGCACACTGACTCTTTTGCCTATCCCTGGACATAAAATGTTGTTATTTAAGTAACTGTGGCCCAAATGCTTTCTGTTACAACAGAGTTAAAGTCTGTTTATGTTCAAACAGTGCAGAAAGGGAGCAGGGGAGTGGGTCATCTTCTCTTCCTCTAAGGGAATGAGCACACAATATGTGTTTAAATGCAGCCCAGACAGCCAAGCGAGTCCTGGGCAGCAAGAGCAGTGTTGGCAGCAGGACAAGGGAGGGGATTCTGCCCCTTTACTCTGCTCTCCTCAGACCCCACCTGCAGTCCTGTGTCCAGTTCTGGAGCCCTCAGCACAGGAAGGACATGGAAGTGTTGGAACAGGTCCAGAGGAGGGCCACGAGGATGCTCAGAGGGCTGCAGCAGCTCTGCTGTGAGGACAGACTGAGAGAGTTGGGGCTGTGCAGCCTGGAGAAGAGAAGGCTTCCAGGAGACCTGATAGTAGCCTTCCAGTATCTGAAGGGGGCTACAGGAAGGCTGGGGAGGAACTATTGACAAGGTCTTGCAATGCCAGGACAAGGGGCAATGGGTTTGAACTGGCAGAGGGGAGATTTAGACTGGATGTCAGGAGGAAGTTCTTTGCAATGAGGGTGGTGAGAAACTGGCACAGGTTGCCCAAGGAGGTTGTGGCTGCTCCCTCCCTGGAGGTGTTCAAGGCCAGGTTGGATGAGGCCTTGAGTGAGTTGTGCTAGTGGGAGGTGTCCCTGCCTATGGCAGGGGGTTGGAACTAGATGATCCTTGAGGTCCCTTCCAACCTTACCATTCTATGATTCTATGATTTAGATGTGGTGCTTGGGGATGTGGTTTAGGGGTTATCAGTGGTTGGACTTGTTCCCAAGGGTCTTTTCCAACCTGAATGTTTCTGTGATTCTGTGCTGTGGATGTATCTGTGCTTGAAGCCCCTTCTTATTCTCCCCTCACTTTTCCTTTTGCTAACTAACTGCTTCCCAGACTGGCAGAATCAGAGCAGTCTCAGAGATGCTGAATTCCTCCTACCTTCAGAGCATTCCAGGACTGGATTACAGATTCCTTTACCAGTTCCCAGACATGCAGAAGACATTTGTCCAGTGCTAGATTCCTTTTTCTAATACATCTCTTCAGGAATAATTCTTTTCCAACTGGATCAGTTTCCAAAGTGATCCCTGTTGATACCTTACTAGATAGAAATTGTGTGTTTTAAGAGTGATATTTGCATATATTTGAGCTGGAATGAAAAGTTGGGTTGTTTTTGGTAGTAATATTGATATGACAGAATAAGCCTGTGGATGATGTGCACCTTAGCTACATAAAATTGACCAGAGATACCAGAAATGTATTAAAAACCTTTCTTACAACAAGTGTGTTTTGAGGGGTGGTGGTGTCATATGGTGTTGATTAACAGACTCTTGTAGGAGATTTAAGTATATTATTGCATCCAGTTCTGGGCTCCCCAATTCAAGTGGGACAGGGATCTGCTGGAGAGAGTCCAAGGGAAGGCTACGAGGATGCTGAAGGGACTGCAGCACTGCCTGATGAGGAGAGGCTGAGAGCCCTGGGGCTGGTTAATTTGGAGAGGAGAAGGCTGAGAGGGGATCTGCTCAGTGTCTATAAATATCTGAGGGCTGGGGATCAGGAAGGAAGGGACAGGGAACTCCTCTGCTCACTTGTGCCTTGTCCTCCTTGGGGTAGGACAAGGAGCAAGTCATGGAAACTGCAGCATAGCAAATTCCACCTCAACATGAGGAACAGCTTCTTTGCTTTAAGAGTCCCGGAGCCCTGGCACAGGCTGCCCAGAGAGGTTGTGAAGTCTCCTTCTCTGGAGACTTTCCAGCCTTGCCTGGATGTGTTCCCCACTAAATTCTATGATCCTGCTCTGACAGGAGGATTGGAGTCAAAGATCTCCAGAGGTCCCTTCCCAACCCCTACCGTCCTGTGATATGTTGTGGTAAAATGGGATTAAAAATCAACCTGAATCCTGCCTCTATCATTTTGGTGAACTTTGTATTTCTTCTTCTTCTTCTTCTTCTTCTTCATTAGAACTATGCAGCACTGATCCAGCAACAAATTAATGAGGACAAAGAACACTTGAGAGAAAAAACTCTGTATGGAATCCAACTCACTGAAGAAAAACTGAATGACTTCCGTGACGAACAGATTGGGCAGCTGAAGGAACTGATGGATGAGGCTACCAAACCTAAGAGGAAAAGCACCATTTCTAAAGAACTTTGGGAACACAAAACCTAAAAGCTTTTAAAAAATTGGTTTTAGTGCCTAAAGAAGCATTTTTGAAGCTTCCTTTTTCCAGCTGGACTTGAATGTGGGTTGTGTGGAATAATGGGGCACAGCTGATGCCATAGCTTGCCTGTAACACATTTCTCTGGCCATTTGGTTTTCAGTGTAAGAATAAATGTTGAAATGGAATCACCACAACAGTTTGTTTCTTCATTGTGATCATTTTTTGTTATCCTCCTAATGCAGAGTGGCTTAAAGAAGTCAGTAAAAGTAGATTAACAACTTTAATATAGAAAGTTTTAGTTTTGGTTTGGGGTTTTTTTTTTTTTTAATGTTGCCATCCACAGGGCAAAAGATCTGGAGTATTGTATCCAGGTGTGGGTGCTCCAACAGGAGAGTCATGGACCTGCTGGAGTGGATCCAGAGGAGTGGATCACCATAGTGATCAGAGGGCTGGAGAACCTTTCCCGTGAAGACAGGCTGGAAGAATTTGGACTTTTCAGTCTGGAGAAGAGAAGGCTTCAGGGAGACCTTAGAGCTGCATTTCAACATCCGAAGGGGACCTACAGGAAGGCTGGGGAGGGACTGCTCAGAAGGGCTTGGAGCAATAGGATGAATCATACAATCACAGAATGTCAGAGGCTGGAAGGGACCTCCAAAGGTCATCCAGTCCAGCCCCCCTGCCAGAGCAGGATCACCCAGAGCAAGTCACACAGGAACACATCCAGGCAGGTCTTGAATATCTCCAGAGAGGGAGACTCCACAGCCCCCCTGGGCAGCCTGTTCCAGTGTTCTGTCACCCTCACAGGGAAAAAAAATCTCATGTTTAAATGAAACTTCCTATGCCTCAGCTTCCACCCATTGCCCCTTGTCCTGGCATTGGGCATCACCCAGCAGAGCCTGGCTCCAGCCTCCTGGCACTCACCTTTACATATTTATAACCATTGCTGAGGTCACCTCTCAGTCTCCTCACCTCCAAGCAGCACAGCCCCAGCTCCCTCAGGCTCTCCTCCTAACAGAGCTGCTCCATTCCTTTCAGCACCTTTGTGGCTCTGTGCTGGACTCTCTCAAGCAGCTCCCTGTCCTTCTTGAACTGGGGGGGCCAGAACTGGATACAGTACTCCAGATGTGGCCTCAGCAGGGCAGAGCAGAGGGGCAGGAGAACCTCTTTTGACCTCCTAGCCACAGCCCTTCTAATCCACCCCCAAATGGCATTGCCCCTCCTGCCCACAAGAGCACACTACTGGCTCATGGTCAACCTCCCATCCACCAGTACTCCCAAGTCCTGACAGATGGAAGGGCAATGGTTTGAAACTGAAGTAGGGGAGATTTAAGTTGGGTATCAGGAGGAAGGGTATCTGCCAACCCTGACTGATTCTATGATCTTGAATGTCTCCAGGAAGACATTTTCTTCTTGAGCTTCACTGCAGGTTATTCACTTTGAAGGAACTGCTGATTTATGCAGAGACTACTACATTTGTTTCAAAGCTAGGCTCAGATTATTTTTGTCCTCCTTCACTCAGTGCTGGTGAGGCCACTCCTTGAGTACTGGGTTCAGTTTTGGGCCCCTCACTGCAAGAAAGACATTACTATCACTGGATAATAAGGTCTGCAACAGCAACTTGTTCAAGAGAGTGGCCTTAAAATGCCACCTCTCTAAACAAGAAATGAACTTTGTATTGAGCATTGGCAACAAGCCCCAAACCAGCCTGCTTCTTTTATTTTTTTAGACACAATTCTCACTCCCTGTGCCAAGGGAAAGATCTCTTATGTATCTCAGAGCGAGAACCAACATCTGCTGCATAAGAAGAACATCTGCTCAGCAGCAGGAGAGGGGGAAGGTGCAGAGATCACCCCTGGAGAGCATGGGAAGGGTTGGGGGATGAACAGATGGAAGAGGCTGTGGAGGGTGATGGGAGATGCTTGGTACAGTTGCTCTCTGGAGAAGTGGCAGCATGCCCTGCTCCCCTGCCCTGTGCTAGCTCTGCTCAGCTTCCTTCAGCTAAGGGGAGAAGGCTTCCTGAGCCCCAGGAATGGGGCTTGGCACTAGACCCATGGTCTCTGCTGTAAATATGAAGGGTTTCTTCTACTTTTCCCATCCCACTCTGCCCAGACTGTGTGCCATGAAAATTCTGAGCTGTCCCAGAGCCCTTGGGCTGGTGTGCTGGTGAGTACCTTGTCCAAGCAAGGTCTTGGGTGTGTTCTCATCCAAATGCTTTGGTTGGAAAAGACCTCAAAGATCAGTGAGTCCAAGCACTGACCTAACACCACCATGCCTGCTAAATCCTGTCCCAAAGTGTCATGTCTACAGGGCTTTTGAACACCTCCAGGGATGGTGACTTCACCACTCTTTCAGTAATTTTTCCTAACAGCCAACCTAATCCTGCCCTGGTGCAACTTGATCTCATCCTCTCATCCTATCTGTACTTATTTGGGAGAAGAGACCAACTCCCACCTCACTCCAGCCTCCTTTCTGGGAGCTTGAGAGAGCGAGGAGGTCTCCCCTCAGCCTCCTCCAGGCTCACCAGCCCCAGCTCCCTCAGCTGCTCCTCCCCAGCCCTGTTTTCCAGACCCTTCACCAGCTTTGTTGTCCTTCTCTGGACCTGCTCCAGCACCTCAATGTCTTTTTTGTAGTGAGGGACCCAAAACTGAAGGCAGTACTCAAAGTGTGGCCTCACCAGCGCCGAGTACAAGGGAACAATCATTTCCCTGGTCCTACAGGTGATTCTATGATTCCATGGTGAGTGCAGCACAGTGCTAGATCCACCAGTGAGCACAGGGTACTCCAGGCAGTTGAGTCAGCAGGGAATAAAGCAAAGCTGTCTTTTTCTTGTCATTGGCCTGCTTTGGGAGGTTTAAGTTTAGCCTCAGCAAAAAGCAAACCAACTCCATGGCTGAACTGATTTTCTCCACCTTGAACTTGCATGGTTCTGAGATGCTAGAATCACAGAATTGTCAGGGGTGGAAGGGACCTCAAGGATCATGCAGTTCCAAATCCCTCTGCCACAGGCAGGAACACTTTCCACTAGATCAGGCTGCCCAGAGGCACATCCAGCCCGGCCTTAAAATCATCACCGCTTCCTCCTGTCCTCTCTCACCTGAGTTTTGTTAGCAGCTCAAATTCCTAAGCATCTCTAATTATTTTATTATTATTTATTATTATTTGAGGAGGGCCACAAAAATGCTGAGAGGGCTGCAGCAGCTCTGCTATGAGGACAGGCTGAGAGAGTTGGGGCTCTGCAGCCTGGAGAAGGCTTCCAGGAGATCTTAGAGTAGCCTTCCAGGATCTGAAGGGGGTTACAGGAAGGCTGGGGAGGGACTATTGACCAAGTCTTGCAATGACAGGACAAGGGGCAAGGGGTTTGAACTGGCAGAGGGAAGATTTAGACTGGATGTTAGGAGGAAGTTCTTTCCAGTGAGGGTGGTGAGACACTGGCACAGGTTGCCCAGGGAGGTTGTGGCTGCTCCCTGCCTGGAGGTGTTCAAGGTCAGGTTGGATGAGGCCTTGAGTGACCTGTACTAGTGGGAGGTGTCCCTACCTATGGCAGGGGGTTGGAACTAGATGATCTTTGAGGTTCCTTCCAACCTTACCATTCTATGATTTTTTTTCACCCTGTAGGAGGTCTGTTTATAAACAGAAGTGCAACAGTTTCAGGATCATCCTTCTTTTAGAGTTGTCCTACATGAATTTGCCTTGGAATCCTTTGGATGGTTAATCCCTCTTTGAATCCCCTCTCGATTCACATGGTGATTCATCTTTAAAATAATCATCTGGCTGCACATAGATTCATCTTTCAACAAAAGAAAGGGATGATTGAAACTTGCTATTATCAAAGCAGACCAAGTTTGTTCCCAAGAAGAAAATAATTCTGTTATTTTTGGACAAATTGGTATAATGAGCTGTCTCAGTGCTATTATCCCTGAGCATTAATGGGCTCTGTTAGGCAGGATAATGCTCAGAATAAGTACTGCTTATCTGCATGTACATACATTGAATAATAAAATAATTAGAGCTTTTAGAAGGGAAGATAGAAAGGATTCCATTTACTGTAATGCTGATTTTCTGATTAAAAGGTTGGAATAAATAAGAGGATATTTTAGCAGCATGCCAAGGCAGTGATTGCTGGATTTAGAGATGTGGGAGCAGGCTAGGGGTAAGGTGTGGATTGTGGCAAACTGCAGACAGAGCAGGGATTTACATATGGGTGTGAAGGATCTGTTGGAATTCAGAGGTAGGTGAACTAGAGGATCTTTGAGGACCCTTCCAACCCAAACCATTCTATGATTATATGTTTCTATGATTACATGTTTCCATTATTCTGTGATTCTATGATTCCATAATTATGTGATTCTATGATTCCATAATTCTGTGATTCTATGATTCCATAATTCTGTGATTCAATATTTCTATGATTCTGTGATTCAATGATTCTGTGATTCAATAATTCTGTGATATTATGATTCTATGATTCTGTGATTCAGTTATTCTGTGATTCAATTATTCTATGATTCAATGATTCAATGATTTTGTGATTCAATGACTCTATGATTCTGTGATTCTATGATTATGTGATTCAATGATTCTGTGATGGTATGATTCTATGATTCTGTGATTCAATTATTC
>VWZE01021541.1:3968-38228 GCA_013396675.1 Eubucco bourcierii
CTCCCCTTGCTGGGGGGGGGTTGGTGTGAATATAGCCCTGAAAAAAGGTCCAGAGCACTTTCCAGTTCAAAGGTCCAGATGCAAGGTTTAGAAATATGGTCATGTGGTCCGTACTCCATCTCTTCATCTTTCCTTAGGAGGCTGGGACAGTTTTTGGCTGTAACAACACATTTCTGGGCCTGAAAATGAAAAGATGCATAATCTGAAAAAAAACCATACTCATCAGTGACCTGAATGAGGGCACAGAGTGAGGGCATAGGTGGAGTGGCTGCCACACCAGAAGGCTGTGCTGCTGTTCAGCAAGACTTGGACAGGCTGGAGGGCTGGGCAGGAAGAAATGTAATGAAGTTCAACGTGGGCAAGTGTAGAGTCTTGCACTTGGGAAAGAACAACCTCAGGTATCAGCATGGGATGGGGACAGATCTGCCGGAAGGCAGCAAAGGGGAAAAGGATCTGGGGCCCTAGTGGATGGAAGTATGACCACGAGCCAGTAATGGATCTTGTGGCAAGGAATGCCAATGCCATTTTGGGGTGTATTAAAAGGGATGTGGCTAGTAGGTCAAGAGAGGTTGTCCTGCCCCTCTACTCTGCCCTGATGAGCTTGGAGAAGAGGAGACTGGGAGATGACCTCATCAATGTTTATAAATATGTGAAGGGTGAGTGCCAGGAGGATGGAGCCAGGCTCTTCTTGGTGATGTGTGATGACAGGACAAGGGGCAATGGAAGCTGAGGCATAGGAAGTTTCATGTAAGCACAAGGAGGAATATTTTCACTGTGAGGGTGACAGAACACTGGAAAAAGCTGCCCAGGGGGGTTGTGGAGTCTCCCTCTCTGGAGATATTCAAAGCCTGCCTGGATGAGTTCATGTGTGATCTGGTATAGGAGATCCTGCTGGGGCAAGGGGGTTGTACTAGATGCCCTTTAGAGGTCATCACTTCCAGCCCCTGGCATTCTGTGATTCTGTGAATAGTGAGATGGATGGTCTACTGACTGCCTTAAAGTTGCCTAGAGAAGGCAAATAACAAAGTGACTTTTTAAATATGCATTGTTTCTAGTGAAATTATCTCTGCCATGCAAAAGGCACAGCTAACAACAGACTTGTAAATCATCAGTTAAAATTTTCCTAACAAAATGCTTCTAGTAGCTTACCTGAAAACCAGATACTACTTTTGGTTCAAAATTATCCCAGAGGGTTTTGGCTAAAATAGCAGAGCTTTTTAATTATACTGAGATTGATTTACACATAGATCTACACAGCAGGGAATTTTGCAGGTCTCTGCACCATGACAAGAGGTTGAATTCTGAGTAATTACTTCTTTGACTAGCGTTCTGGATGAACTGGGTTAACTTCTCCTCATTTTGAAGTAAGTGTTTATGAAGTATATTGAACATTTGAGACAAAATTCCCACTTTTTAAGTGGAAAAAACAAATGTTCCTAAAATTTCATTTGGTAACTGTTAAGCTGGCTGGGCCAGCCACTAAATAAGCAACAGATGCTCTTTATTAACTCTTCTTACTTCCCAAAGTAAGATATGAAATGGAATAAGATGGAGAGAGACTTATGAACTGGAAAAGAAAGCCAGAATTACTTTACTATTTTCATTAACAATAATAAAATGAAATATATGCAAACTCTATACTGAACTCAACCCCCTCTGACAGCAGAGATGCTGTGGCAGAAGTCCCAGTCTAGACTCAGTGACAGACAGGATTTAGATTCGGGAGCTGGATTTTGGAAGTGAATTCAGTAGCACATGGATTATATTCAAAGGCAGATAGAATAGAGTCTTCCTTGAACACCTGCCGTTGAAGAAGAGAAGACTGACCCTTGTGATCCCTCAGCTTTATACTGAATATCACATATATGGAATGGAAAAATCTTGGTGGTCAGCTTAGTGTCACCTGAACTGGGTGCTCCTTCCTGCAGATGTGACCTCTTACTCTGCATCCCTGATGTTGTACACAAGATTGAGTACTGACCTTGACCTGCATACCTGTCCTTGGTGCTAATCAGAAACATTCATTGTTACCACCGCCAGGAGCAGACACTGTCTGTGAAAACGTGCTATCAACTGCAGAAAGTGCAGTTACTTGGGAAAGACTTGAGCAGAAAAACAAAGTCACTGAATAGAATTTGTTCTGTTCCAATTCAAAAAAGGACAAGTAGCAAAAGTAGTTTTTTCTTTTTTTAACAGTCTGGGAGATTCTGAGGTAAAACTAACTGATCTTTGTCATTGCAATAAATGTTAAGTATACTGGATAGGCATTGTAATTTCTGATGTAAAGTTTGTCTGGTACTACACTGAGATGTAACTTGATAAAGGTTCTATGGAAAAAAAAATGGAGGTAGTTCTTCATTAAAAAAATTATTTTACTTATATATTTTGTTCTAAGACCTGAATTCATACAAGAGTTCAATACAGAACTCCCGAGAGACCAAGCTAAATATGTATAGCTGTCACTTAGAAAACATTCCCTCTAACTCACAGACTACCATATAGGAATCTGTAAAGCAGACTTTTCGAGTGACTTTTCAGAGAGATCCACATTTTGATGATGCAATCCAAATTTCCTGAACATCCTAATACTTGCTAGTCTTCATTTGGTCTATTTACTGTATGAATAAAAGGTTAGGAGAACAAAATTCTTTACCATCTCTCACAGATGAGAAAACATGTTTACCCTGCTCTAGTCAGACCCCATCTGGAGTACTGTGTGCAGTTCTGGAGCCCCCGGCACAGGAAGGACATGGAAGTGTTGGAGCAGGTCCAAAGGAGAGCCATGAAGATGATCAGAGGGCTGGAGCAGCTCTGCTATGAGGACAGGCTGAGAGAGTTGGGGCTCTTCAACCTGGAGAAGAGAAGGCTTCGAGGGGACCTTATATTAACCTTCCAGTATCTGAAGGGGGCCTACAGGAAGGCTGGGGAGGGATTATTTACAAGGTCTTGCAATGACAGGACAAGGGGTGACGTGGAGTTGCATGCACGCCCGGGGCTGCTAGGGATGGGGTGGTGGATGATGCGAGATGAGACAACCCCTGATACCAATATGATACATCCAAGATGGCCCATTTATTGCAGAAAGTAGCACTTATTTATACAGGAATAGAACTGTCTGGCCACACATTATTTATTCTGTTTGGTTATAGGAAGCTGGTTTTGAGCCTTTTCTCACCCTGATAAGTACCTAGCTTTCTAGACTACCTAGCTACCTCTTTATCTCTGATGGCTCCTACAAAGGGTAGCTGTGCTGACGTTTTTTTCCCTTGCTGACAGTTCTTTCTCTTCATCTTTTGTCCTGTTTAGCTCTCAGCTAGTGTGTCCAGAAAATGAGAGAGTGGGTTTAAACTGGCAGAGGGGAGATTTAGACTGGATGTTAGGAGGAAGTTCTTTACAGTGAGGGTGGTGAGGCACTGGAACAGGTTGNCATCCAGTCCAACCTATCACCCAGCCCTATCCAATCAACTAGACCATGGCTCTAAGTGCCTCATCCAGTCTTTGCTTGGACACCTTCAGGGACAGTGACTCCAGCACCTCCCTGGGCAGCCTATTCCAATGCCAATCGCTCTTTCTGTGAGGAGCTTCTTCCTTATATGCAGCCCATACCTCCCCCAGCACAACTTGTCCTCTTGTTCTGTTACTGGTTGCCTGGGAGAAGAGACTGACACTCACCTGGCTGTAGCCTCCTCTCAGGTAGTTGTAGACAGCAATGAGGTCACCTCTGAGCCTCCTCTTCTCCAGGCTAAACAACCCCAGCTCCCTCAGCCTCTCCTCATAGGGCTGTGTTCCAGGCCCCTCACCAGCTTCATAGTCCTTCTCTTGACACATTCCAGTACCTCAACATCTCTCTTGAATTAAGGGACCCAGAACTGGACATAGTACTCAAGGTGTGGCCTGATCAGTGCTGAGTATGGGGGAAGAATAACCTTCCTTGTCCTACTGACCACACTGTCCCTGATACAAGCCAATGAAAGCTGAGTCTGGATCAATAACTATATGGGAAATACCTAATACTTAGGTGAGTTAAGTTAAACAAATGCTTCAGCAGTTTGCTTGAAAATACACATCTAGAAGACAGTCCAGCAAAGGTAAAACCTAAGGGCTTGAACTGAGAAGTTAAGGGCGATAAATAAATGTAGGTCTAAAATATACCTGGCAGATATGGTGCCTACAATGAAGGACTGTATGTCGTGTTGCAAAGCAATGTGAGGAAACCAAGATTATCCAAGAGGGCACTCTGGGTGGGCTCCTCTTATGTCAGCATGTAGCTCAATTTCACATTGAATGTCTCAGTTAACAAATAATAAAAGTTAATTTATAAACTATTACAAAGTATTAAATGGTTTATATCATGCTGAAAACACCATGGTTTTGCATCATAAAAAAACCCAAACTATAATGGCAGAGGGATCAGAAATTAGGTATATCAGAATATAAATCAGAAGAGATGAGTTATTACAAGTCTTATGAATATTACAACACTAATTAAGTCATTTTCAGGGACAAAAGTTCAATTAAAAGTAAGGAGAACGCTTTGGCTATATTGAGAAATTAATAAAACTATTATTTGACCTGTACAATTGTAACAATTGTTTTTTTAAAAAACCCATGATTCCACCATAGGGAACACAGCATTTTTATGGTCATATTACATTTAACAGATAAAGAGGTGGTTGTTTATTTGCAGACATGTTATTCCTTCATTTTGATTCTAATTTTCTCAAGTAGCCTCCAAATCTGACACACAGATTTTGTGGAGATTTGCAGTAATGAATTCTGGGCATGTAAAATTAAAATAAAGTGGGTTTGGTTTAAATGCTGAGCACATTACCTGAGGAAGCTGAGGACATATTAATGGCATTTAATGGAAACATAATTTGCTGAGTAGAGTAGGATCTACCTTGGCTCTTTTTGAATGTAGAGAACAGCCTGTTCTTACAGAACTTGAAATCTTGGCTAACTGATTGTCCTGGTGGGGCATAAATCCTGCCAGGTTGGAGCAGCAAAGCCTTGAGGGCTAGGAGCTTAGCACCACGTGTCAGGTGTCTTCTGCTGCCTCTCAACTGGGCATTTTAATTTTGAAAATTATGTATTTAATGGGGGGTGATTTAGAAATTGGGCCCTTTTCTGCCTTTCTGGATTGATCTTTCACCAAGAGCAGTACCCCATTCGTGGCTCGTCACCTGGGATCCTTGAAGCCACCTGTTTGCAGCTTGCACTAGCAGCTTAGCAGCAATTCAGCTCTTCTCTCCTTCCTTCTGGCTGGAATATTGTGTATTTTACCACAGGAACATTATTGTGAGTTTTGGAAGCATGCTTGTACAGTGAACTTACTCAGAGACCAAAGAATTGTGAGTACATCTGCTGAAGTTATTACTAAGGCTCCATAAGCATAGTTAGAATTTTTCCTGTTTTCGTGTTCCTATTTTCGAAGTTCTGATTTTTTAAAAACCATTTAATTCTGTGTTCATTTCTGTGTTTATTTGGGCAACTATTTCCTGTTGGCCAAAAATACAAAGAATCTCAGAGAATTTCCCCGATTTTTAATAGTAATAATAAAATTAATATTAATACAGAAATTAACAATCATAATTCATAACAGATTATTAATACCGATCACACTGATACAGAGAAACTAATCTCTTGCTGTTTGCTAGAAGTAGACTCTTAGCTGTCATGTAACATACCTTGTATTCAGATAAGCATAGTGATTTAGTTTACATCTGTGATTGCTAGACTGGGAAAATGAGATAAGAGAAGGTGCAGGTCAAAAAGCAAAACCTGAAATCAAGCTGAGTGCCATCCTGACTTAATCTGTTACCATTGCCTTTTTTAGCAGTCCACACTTCCTCTTCCTCATTTTTTAATTTTTTTTTTTTTTAAATTGACTTCTCCTCTGGGTATCTATTACACTTCCACAGTCTCTATGTACCTATCCTGCCTTCTGTACCCACCTAAGTTCTTGCTCCTCTGTCCTTCATATTCATGGCCTGTTTCCCTGGCCTGTTTGCCTCATTCCTTTTTCTTCACTCGAATCTTTCCATGCCTTGCTGACACTAGCAATCTCCCTCTGTTGTGCTGATTTTCTAATTGTTCTTTTCTGTTTCCTCTCACTTTCCAAATTTTCCTTTCTCTGGACTGTCTATTCTCTTCCATGCTGTGATTTTTCACTCTGTCATTTTATGTTATGTCCTTACTGCTTGTCTAACCTTTTCATCCAGCTTCTGTCTCTTATCTTTCATTTACCTCCTTTATTTCTTTAACAACCATTTATGTTTTTATTCCCTAGTGGCTCCACCGCTAACTACACTCCTTGTTCTCCTCTTTTCCCCTGTATTTCCATTCTGCAGTAGAAAATGTTTATCAGTTTTTATCAGCACAGTGGTGTTGCAGACCTGATTGGTTACATTTACATAGTCATTTCCATTTAAGTGCACTCAGCTTTTTGCTACTAATTCTTTTGAAGTGTGAAATCCATTGTTCTGGTAACATACTAGAGTAACTCATTGTGTGGGAAAGAACCCTATCTGTAATGGAATTCTAACTTGCTAAATCAAAATCACAATGTCAAACAGATATGTAAATAATGAGTTATTTATACTAGCTGTCAGTCTACCTTATCTACAAAATAATTCAGTAGTTCTTATACACAATTGTGCCTAGGATGTATTTTGATGTGTGATAACTGTAAAACATTATCAGTGTCAGGAACTGTACATACTCACACCATTTTTTATTTTAATGGAGCTGAAAGTGCTGAGAACAAAGGCTCACAACTGATGCAAATCTGATTAACACTGAGTTTGAAGCATGTTGTGTATGACACAGGCTGCACAGTCTTGTCTCTCAGAGTCTGTAAGCGTATGCAGAGGAATTTGTAGCTGAAAATTAAAAGAAAGGATATCTTTAAGGTTTCGGAATTGATTAGGCCTATGTCCAACTTATTACAGGCATTCTTTGTGTGCATTAAAACTGAGCATTCATAGAATTATAAGTACATTGCAGCAGTTTGTTAAATATTTGTTGTAACAGCATTTTCTTTCCTCCTATTTAAATAAAAAACACTCTAATCTAGGCATTCTGACTCACTTTATATGTTTGCAGAGACTAAAAGGTTGTTGCATTCTTGGAACATATGCTCAAACAGTTTTGTCATCTGCTCCTAGTTTTCTTCTTTCCCATGTCCATTTACTTACAAATGTCTTTTATCCATATGAAGCGATAGGAAACCTCTGTTAAACAGGTCATGGAAAACAAGAATATTTACTTTCAGACTGTGACTATTGCCAAATGCATGCATGAGAATAGATCTTTATGTCTGCCTATGCAAAGAGTACATGATATCTCAACTTGCTGCATCTTTGCACATCAGATGAACTGATCAGGAGTGCAGTTTGTGCTGTGGAAGAATGTGTCTCAATGAGTTCCAGATCCATTTGCTCAAAGGAGCTGCAAAGACTGCTCCATGTTTCCTCTCCTACCCACCAGGTAACCTAACACACTGCAGTCCTAAGAAAGACTGACCAGGACATGAGGAGATAAAAAAGGGACAATGTCAGGGCTGCTGATATCTGTAAATTTAACAGTACAGTGGAGTGCCAGGGCAGAATTCCAATACATTGCCCTCCGATGGAGGCAGTCCCTTTTCCCAGTTCCTGCTTCAGTTGCAGGAATATTGAAATGTCACACAGAAGACATAAAAAAATTGTATTAACGTTGTATATCCCAAGGGATATACGGCATATATGCAGAACCTTGGGAATGCCATGTATCTCAGGGGAACAAGATCAAGATGGACCAGGTCCAAAATGCTCTGAATGCCATGTCCTTTTTTATATACCCTCAAGCACCAATTTACAGGAGTAAATACACAAAGTAATTATACAGTGTTTTAAGCATCTTGACTTAAGTTGCAACACCTGAAAGTATAATCAAGCCAAGGAAACTCAGTAACAGACTAGATACAAGATACTGAAATGATAACTCCTGGAAACAAAACAGGAATTGCTCATTTCAGTAAGAATTTTTATCCACATTGTTTTCTATTCTGAAATGCACTTCTAAGTTTTATTTACAAAAATTTGCAAAGTTTACTGTTCAATATGCATGAAACAGTGAAATAACATTCTCTTGCACTTAAACTTTCCATTATGGTGCGAATGCCACAGAAACTTGTGCCAACTCTCCTTAGAAGTGCCCTAAGATGGGATTTTCAGATGCACAAAACATTTTATGGATTTTGAAAACTTGTTTGGCCTCTGTATTCTTTTTTTTTTTTTTTCAAGAGAAATAAGAATACCATTCCAGGGGTATCCAAGTAGTGGGCATGCTAGCTTCCCACTAGCCTGGGACTCAATGGAAGAATCAGGAAGGGCAGCGACAAAAGATTATACAGGACGCACCAAAACACTTTTAATTACTTCAGCGTGAGGGTAGGTCATGAAAGCTAACAAGAGAAGTACAACTAAGTTTAGGTGGAATTAGACAGAAAATACTCATTTTCTGAAATTAGCATTTTGTTTCTGTCATTAGTTGAGTTGAATATGTTGCCAGTATTCAACACCATGCTACTATCAATATTCAACACCATGCTGCTGTCATGCCAGCTTCAAAATGAAAGTGCTGGCTGGAGGGAAGTGTGGTGGGGTTTGAAGTTCAGACTGTAACATGAGAGGCTTCCTGTTGGGTCGTTGCTTTTGTTTTCTGGGTTTGGTGTGTTAGCCTTTTCCACTGGACAAACTGTGGGCTGGGGAGGAATGGGGGGCTCCTGCATTTTGCTGCACTTTTCTGCAAACAGACTAAGGCAATCCTGCATTATATTATCTCATTTCCAGTAAAGCTCTTTATCTCAACACAGAATTAAAAAAAAAAGAACTATGTTATTCTCCCTTCTGTCTCTGTTGGGGGAGAGTGGGCTGTGGTAACCAGCACAGTCCATGTTTGGTGTGTCAACGTGTCGCTCAAAAGCAGCTAGGTAGACTAAGACCGTTTTGGCAGGACACTAAAAGGTTGAGATAATGAGAAGATTCAGTTAGGGCTTAAGACTTGTTGAGAGAGTTTTATTTATATATTTTTGTGTGTATATATATATATATATATATATATATAATTTATTTATTTATTTTTATATATTCCCCCACCCCTGGTGTTAATGCATTTGCTTTCTGACATGGCTGGGGATGATGTGCTGGGATCCTGCATGTGATTGCAATGGTACTGAACATCACATCTCAGGAATGGCTTAGAACTGTGCTGGTTACTGGTGGGTCAGTTTGCTCTGGCTTTGTCTTGAACAATACAGGTCTATCCCAAAAACACCACCTGGAAAATGCCTTGAAAGGAGGATGATTATGAGAGGAGTGTGTGTGTGAGGAGTACAAGTGAGTGCCTAGGCCAGTGGTCACCTCCAGTGATTTGAAATTTCACCCCTGAGCAAGTACAGAATCCTGACAAGCTGGTGAAATGCTTGGAGAAAGCCTGTTGTTAGCCTGCAAGCTTCTGAGAGACAGAATCACTGTGCACTGTTGGGGCCTGGCCTGTGCCTGCAAAGCCCTTTTCATCACGGTTCAGAGTGCTCAGGGGCAAGAGAAGGTCTTTGGGCCTACAGACAGACCAACAGGCATGGCAGCTGCATCAGAGAACCAGCCTGTTCCTGTATGAGCTGTCCCTGTGTGGAAGTAGAAACAGAAGCAAATCAGTTCGTTGGAAGACAGCCGAGGAGCAGCAGCAGATGAAGTGACCAGCAGGCCCTGGAAAAAGGAGGGAAGTCTCTCTTCCCCTGTACTGGCCTGTGTTACAGCTGTAGAGGAACTCTCCCAGGAGGACCACCAACTCAAAGGCTAACCTTCATAATAGCCTACCTTTTCCTGTGTAGACATGGAATCCTTTTTGTGCAGGTAGGCAATCCCACTGTGAGTGCTTTGTAGAGTGCCCTGTGCCCTGTGTCTTTTTGGATCCAGGCAAGAGAGGCTCTGTGAGAGTACTTCTGCAGATCAGTTCTTGATGTTTGTGTCATTGTTTGAGGCTTTACAAGATGGTGTTTAAAAAAAAAGAAAAAAAAAAACCCAATACATTCTCACACAGTTTTCACACTCATCCAGCAAAATTAAGCTGCCATAAAATGTTCTTTTTCTTTCTCGACTATTTTGTGCTCTGAAGCGGAGAGTTACATCTTTCTCCTTTTATCTGACACATATATGCAAAACACACTGAGGTTCAGGATAAAGTTTTAAAATTACAAGGACAGCTTCTTGTGAACTCAGAAATAGTTCTTATGTGTTTGAATGTATATGTGAATACATGTATATGCATCTTGTCAGAAATGAACCTGAAGAAAAACTTAAAATGGGGTTTTCTCAGTTAACATCTACTTTGCACAGAACAGCAGCCTTATGACCAGTTTCTTGTTTTATATAGATGCATGTCTATAAGAGTTCCTGTAGAACAAGGTCATGACTTTGGTCAGTTCTTCACCAGTAAAAACTCATAACTTCACATTTTCACCTCCTTTTGAAATACTGTCCTGGTATTTTTCAAGTGGCTTCTGCTATATACTAGATAACACATAGCTTTAAAGGTGGATAACACACAGCTTTAAATGTGATAATTTTGAACTTAATGGCTTCTCCTACCCTTCTGTTCCTCTTGAGATAGGAGACAGAACTGGTTTTATTTTTTTTTCTTACTGTCAGCTGATCATTTCAGTAAAGTTGCAGTTACAGTCACCTCAGAAAATGTAAAAATGTCATTGCCATATTCTCCTTGAATAGAACAAGTGCTAAAAACTAGAAAGCTATCAAAAATACAGGAACGCTGGGTTTTGTTAGCTTCTATTTGGAGTAGTGAAGAATTAGGATAGCTAGTTTTAGAAACAGTTAGTAGAAAATGTGTATGAAGTACTAGTTGAAAACCCAAGTCTACTGTTTTCTTCATCTCTGCATGATGAACTCTTCTGCTTTCCATGATGAATCATTTTGTTGCTTTGCAGTTTTTTCCCACATCTCACAAGATCCCACGCAAGCTTTGAAAAAGTCACCAAGACAAAAAAAAAAACCAAACAAAAAAACCCCCCAGTTTAAATAACATACCCAGGGCTCACTACCCTTCCATTTGCTATGCAATTCCAGTTTAAAAAAAAAATATGTATGAGCAGTTTTCTGTAAATCTTATGCTAAATAGCTGTTAAACAAGAGAAGGAATATCCTAAGGATGAGAACATGCAAATACCCTAAAGAAAATACTGCTCTATGAAGGGCAGACATTCAAACATGTTATGAAGTTCAAGGAATCCTTGTAAAGTTACAAAAATACCTTCTTGAAGCTCCAGATTGCTGTTAGGTAGCACATCATAAATTACAGAATGCATAGATTCTTAGTCCTCACACCATTTTTATGTATGGCAGAATATCTGTTATATCTTGTTGCTACACAAGATTTATTAAGGTGAAAAGCACTGTATTTTTACTGAAGGAATAGTAGAGTACACTTGCTATATATGTGTGTGTGTGTGTATACACACATGCATATTTTTAAAAAATCAGTTTATATTTATGCAGGAGGGTTATACACTGTATATTTTTTCCTGATTTAGTGATAATTTTTTGGAAGTCCACTGGAATAATGGTCTGGAAAATGTACTTGACTTACAAAGCTCTAATGTTTTGGGTTTTTTAGCCAGTGGTTGCAGGAATGGTATGTATTTTTAGCAGACATAAAGTACTTTTGGAGAGTGATTGCTAATGACAAGTTAATCCATTATTAGAATTCTACAAAAGAAGAGAAAAAAAATCTTCATTACTTTCTCCCTAAACTTCTAAATTTGTCATATTTTGCCAGAGTCTGGAAGCAGAAAGAACCACAATGCCTTAAGATATTGCCAGTTCTGTGCCCTAGGCAGCTGCAATTTTGATGACACTATTCTGCACCAGCAAGACAAATTTCTACAAAAGGCCTTTTTCAGTACCTGCTTGCTCCATTATTACAATACATATTTCAGTGAAAAACAATTTCACTGAAAATACTAAAAATAAAGCAAAAATCCCACAAACAAAACCCCCCAAACCACCAACCAGCCAAAAGAACAAACCCCAACCCCTGACCCCAAACCAACCAGCAAATAAAAATCTCAAACGACAACAACAATACCAACCAAAGCAAAATCCCTCCAAAACTCCCCAAACAAACCAAATAGACTGTGCAGGGATGCCACTTTTGTGACTAGACAAATGGGCTTTCAATATTTTTCCATCTGCCTCTTAGGAAAGAATGAGAATATTAAACAGCAGTAAGGAAAAGGCCATATGGAATAGCTGTCTTCAGGATGATGCTTGAATAGTTTTGACCTGATAAGGTATTGCTACAATACATCAACAAAATGTAATTTCTCTGAAGCTGTTGCTACTTACCAAATACTGTAGTCTAGGAAATAATCTCTGTGTGTTTTCAGCTGAATGATTTTTGGGAGTAAAATGACAGTAGGTAAACTACAGACTTCTCCAGAATAATTTTTATAAATATGATTAATAAGAAAGGCAGGGAGTTGGATTTCAGACATATTCTGAGAAAAAAAACATACAAATTCACATGATTAAGCTTTTGCATATTTGCTAATCTATACGCCACAAACACTTCTCCAGCATATGTTACAGTGGGAGAAAGTCAAATCTTGCCAGTCAGACCTTTACAGGGAAGTTGTTGTTTGAAAAACGGTTTTATGTGAATTTTTTCCTGGAAAACAACTCCAAATCTGGCCTTCTAAAACATTTTATATGTGAAAAGCTACTTACATATCAAATATTTTATGTAGAATTGAGAGTCTCTTTCAAATGGTGTGTTTTACTGCATCCAAAAGAGTCTCTGACCAAGAAAATTAATACAGTCTCGCTCAAAGTAACATCAAGTACTACTGATGTTCATCTGAATCTTCTAGCATAAATCAGAGAAAACAGTCTTGTATTTTACTTAATTTTTTTTTAATCACTCATGCTTTTCCTCTTTCCTATTAATTCCTTTTTTCTTTGTATGCTACTGCCCTTTCTGCAAGTTCAGTATCAATCACATAAGCTTATATCAGCCATGACCTCTTCAAAAGTCCTACTACTATTTCAAAGAGTGCTTACTCTCCCCTCATTTCTCTAACCCCAGTTCTATTTCAGCGGAGTTAGAGCATGGAGGAAAAAAACAAGAGTAGCAGAAGATGTAAAGTTATTATCTTTTATAGAAGTCTTAGGTTTTAGATCATCAATGATCATCATGTCCTTATTATTTTAATGAACATGAAAAATATTTCAGCTACATAAACACACTTCAGTTGTAGACCTATACCTCGTAAGATATGCAGTATTGGCATGATCCAAGTTGCATTAGCTGGTTATAGACTCATAGAATGGTAAGGTTGGAAGGGACCTCAAGGATCATCTAGTTCCAACCCCCTGCCATAGGCAGGGACACCTCCCACTAGTACAGGTCACTCAAGGCCTTGTCCAACCTGGCCTTGAACACCTCCAGGGAGGGAACATCCAAAACCTCCCTCAGTAACCTGTGCCAGTGTTTCACCACCCTCACTGTAAAGAACTTCCTCCTAACATCCAGTCTAAATCTCCCCTCTGCCAGTTTAAACCCATTGCCCCTTGTCCTGGCATTGCAGGGCCTTGTAAATAGTCCCTCCCCAGCCTTCCTGTAGGCCCCCTTCAGATACTTGAAGGCTACTATCAGGTCCCCTCGAAGCCTTCTCTTCTCCAGGCTTTATCTTTATCTTTGATATCTTCTCCTGATACAGTAATAGACTCTGATTTTATCTGCACTTGTAGTGACGAAAATTCACCTGTAAAATTTATTCAATCCTTACAGTCATGGTATGCTGTTTGATAAAACATTGCCGTTATTTAGAAGCCATATAGATTTTGATAATCAAGCAACATAGGTCTGGAAAGCGAAATCATGTGTTTTATCCAGGTACAGATCAAATATGCAAGGGCACTAAGGAGAAATTATGTACCAGAATGCTGAGCTGAAAGCCCGATTCTATGTGTGATTTATTGGTGCTTTGCTTTAGTTTATGCAAATTTTAGTCTTGAGTCCTTATTTGAATTTCTAGGGAAATCTCTAAAAATTCAAAGCTTAGTCTTTGGGTCACTGGATCCTTCATGAATGGATACATTATGAAAAATGTTCAGTTGATTTTAACTCTTTTGATGTTTTCAGTGCTTGAATACATACCAAAGCAAAAATACTTAAAAAATACTTAGTCATTTCAATTTGACAAATAACCTAGCCTGCATAAATGATTATTTTCAGCTATGTTTGTGGTGATTTTTCTATTGCAAGTTCTAGAGGAATCATTACAGGTAATGCATTATTCCACATTATCACAAGCAGTGAAAAAAATCACAGTGAATTTAATTTTGGTGTCAAGATTGGTCATAGTCCTCAAAAGAAACTACAGCCAGATGAAGCTGTAGAGATAAGCAAGAGATTACATCTCTGTGCTCTAGGAACACAAGGATTGTTGCCAAGGATTGGGGAGCAGTGGGGACTCAATGGTTTGCAAGGGAAGGTAAGATAGGATCCAAGTGCAGTAACACAACCAATAGAGAGTAGCTTTCTCATAGCAGTCTACCACCAAGACTGGTCTGCAGTCAACCTAATGGTGACAGAAGTGGTTGTCATCTCTGTGTCATCCCTGTTTTTTAGTAATTCCACCTTCCTGCAAGCAGCTAATTATCCCATGATATCACAACAAGCACTTAGTACTGTTAGAAGAGATGCACACTTTATCAAAGATGTCTCATTAGTCTGTCATCACATAGCAATGACAAACCAATGTAGTGTAATTCTTTTTATTACTTCTGTATCTGTAATGAATGTTTCTGCACACAATGTACCTGAGATTTACCTATTACTAAGGTCATGTTGAGAGACATACAGTTGCCTGGTTCACACTTTCTTTTTGCAGCTGTTATTACTGTGCTTACCATTCATTAACTCCGTGCGTAGTTTCTGAACTGTTAGACTTATTAATAGCCTTAATATGTGATTTTAAATTATCCTCAGTTCTGTTATTTACCTGGGATGGAGATTGTGATATAATTGTGTGTGTGTGTGTGTGTGTGTGTGTGTGTGTGTGTGTTAAAATCCACTGCATTTCTATGTTCCATGTACATGTGTTAACTTTAAAAAATGGCAGAACAGGACTTCAGTATAAGAGTAATGAAACTCTACATACAACAAAAGAAACCAAACCAAACCCAAACAGTTCTGAATTTCTAAGTGATCTGAGAGCATTTCACATCCCTTGCCTTCCAGTGAACCCGTTGAATAAGTTAATTTTCTAAAATGGATTCTGTCACACCTCCAGAATAATGCAAGAATATGCATAGACATAGTTTATTGAGTTTTCCCCTGTTGCTCCATCTCCGTTGTAGGATGACATTGAAGACTGCTCTGACTCCAGAGCTCTCTCTCACGTTGTTCCAGTATATGCTCCTTTACTCAGACCTACGATAAATTTATGGATAGTCTGTGCACCAGAGATTTTTGGTTGGCCAAAGCTTGCAGCCAGAGCTCTGTAGAGAGGTTGCAGAAGCCTGTGGAACTCTGACTGCTAACTCTGTCCATGCAGAGACTGGTGAAGTGCTGAAATAGGTTTTCCTGGAATTTGTACAGTCTTTTTTCCTCTGAAGTTTGGAAGACTTGACTGCATAAAGCCCTGAGCAATCTTGTCTGGCTCCATAGTTCAACCTCTTCTGAGCACAAGGTTGGAGTAGAGAGCTTTTGAGGTCCCTTTCATCCAGCAAGCCTAGGATTGAATCATAATCCTATGTACTATGTAGGAGTAAAAACTGTAATAAGCTCTCTGAAATGCAATGGGATAGAGGCGATCTGGTATGTCAAATGCTCTTGGCTTCATTTGTCGTGTGTTGTCATGTCACAATGAGCCATAACATGGTATGGCTAAAGCAGTCCAATCTGGTACCTACAGTTCAGCTCACAATCTGACAGAGTTGACTGAAAGTATAAAATCTGACTCTGGTTTTCTGGAAAGTGAGAAGCATCTTTAAAACAGTTTCTATCCTAAATTCCTTTGAAATAGATTAAATGTAACAATGTGAAAATCACTTGAGCCTTTGTATTTTTGCAGAAAAAGTTGCAACCTGTCCCATGTAAACCCATGTAAGGTTTTCCATCCTTGTTTAGCTACTATGGACTGTCTGCCACCAAAATTTGTGCTAAATTCAAATTTCATTTGAACATTTCATTCTAGCAGGCAGACACTTCTCATAAAGTAAAAGACTTCTCTTAACTCTCTGAGCAAAGCGTTAAATAGATTAAAATCTTTGTCAGTGACATGGACAGAGGAATGGAGTGCACCCTCAATAGTTTTGCAGATGACACCAAGCTGTGCGGCACAATCAACTTGCTAGAGGGTAGGGATCCATCCAGAGGGACCTGGACAGGCTGGAGAGGTGGGCCCAGACCAACTTTATGAAATTCAACAAGGCCAAGTGTAAGGTCCTGCACCTGGGTAGGCACAATCCCAAGCACAAATACAGGCTGGATGGTGAATGGCTGGAGAGCAGTCCTGAGGAAAAGGACCTTGGGGTCTGGGTTGATGAAAAGCTCAACATGAGCCTGCAGTGTGCACATGCAGCCCAAACAGCAACCGAGTCCTGGGCTGCACCAAGAGCAGCGTGGCCANAGCCTGGAGAAGAGAAGGCTTTGAGGGGAGCTGATAATAGCCTTAAAGTATCTGAAGGGGGCCTACAGGAAGGCTGGGGAGGGACTATTTACAAGGTCTTGCAACGACAGGACAAGGGGCAATGGGTTTAAACTGGCAGAGGGGAGATTTAGACTGGATGTTAGGAGGAAGTTCTTTACAGTGAGTGTGGTGAGACACTGGAACAGGTTGCCCAGGGAGGTTGTGGATGCTCCCTCCTTGGAGGTGTTCAAGGCCAGGTTGGACAAGGCCTTGAGCAACCTGTACTAGTGGGAGGTGTCTCTGCCTATGGCAGGGGTTTGGAACTAGATGATCTTTGAGGTCACTTCCAACCTTACCGTTCTGTGATTCTATTTGGGCTTCTGTCAGGGAAAAAATACAAACCGTTTTGTTGGTTTTGCAGAAATAAAGTTTGCATTTAACGTTGTTCCTATAGAATCAGCATTGCTCTGTTACCTGAATTGCAAAGGTCTGACTTTAGTACTCTTTCTGAAAGTGACCATAAATGTGCAATATTGAAGTGGGTTTTTTTGTTTGGTTATTTTTTTTTGTTTGTTTGTTTTTAATAAACTCAGCAGAAACATCAGGAAGACAGGAGATGAGATTCCACATTAGCCTTTATATTTACTTTGATTTAGGGAACTGCAATCTTAGGCAAGCTGGTAAAGCCTTTGTCATTCTTTAGATGTATGAGGAGAAGTTGTAGAACTAAGGCATGGAATCTTGATTTATGGCTGATTTAATGTTACAGACACACTTGAGTGCACATGTCCTTCTGCATAAACTGGTCAGTTGATAGTTGCATACTAGCTGGCCACTCATGCTGTACTACACAGAGCATGTCCACCCCCTCTTTCTTTACATTAAATGACTGAGACTTCCACATGTAAAGGATTCAAAGATCTTATGTACCTGTCCCTTACTTGTAATGGAAATGGACTTTTTGTGCATATTGGAAAGACTGGATGACTAGTCAAAATACTATTATGTGAGCTGGTGTGTCTCTAGATGGTAGAACATACTAGCTGGAGTTCCCATGAGATGTGAGAACAAGGAACTTCCAGCAATAAGTTTTGCTTCTTTGTGTGATGATATATGGACATATAGAATCATAGAATGCTAGGTTGGAAGGGACCTCCAAGGTTCATTTGGTCCAAACTTTCTAGGTAATATTTATAGTTACATACATCAATTGTATATTATTTCTTAGATGCAACAGTGGAATTATCCAGACAGAACTATGCACAGAGTAGTCAGAATGATCTGTTGCTTTAAGAAATAGTTTTGATGATTTAAAGAATCGATAGGCCCTGTATAAGCACGTCATAACTCCTGCAGGTTGTCCACAGTGTTCTTAGTTAAAATAATCAGTATGTCCAATAATTTTCCTGTATGTAAGGACAGAAGCTAGAAGAAACATCCTGAAGTATCCTGAAAGTATTCAAAACTACTGGTGTTCAGAATTGTCTAATTTGTTCTTTACTGATTCCAATATACATATTTTAATCATATAAAAAAAGAGATTTTGTACCAATTTAACCTTCTATGATTTCTGAATTTATAGGGACAATCTTATGTGGAAATTCTGACTCAGCTTTTACCAAAACCAGAGAATAACATGTCACACATTGTGTAGGAATGATGAGTGTGTGGGACATGTTATGTTTTTCTTATTCATTGCAATTCCACTGATCTCAAGTGATTCTTTGACAATTGCAGGCCACCCACTCACCCTTTGACAAATCCACATTGCTACAAAACATGATTAGTCAGTAGCTGTTTAGTATAATGCTAATGTTTAATTCCTTCCTAGAAGACTGCAATATACTAGAAGACCAGCTATTATTCTCTCTTGAATGATCAAACTGATTGGATCATTGATAAAATATGAGGTGACTACAGACTCCAGTTCTATGTTTTTTCTTCATTTGGGCATACATTCATTTTCCAGAAAGTGGTTAATAAGTAATGTGTACTTGTTCATTAGCAGATTTATTTAAATTCAGTCAAAACAAGGTAAATCAAATATTGGGCTGCATCAAAAGAAGAGGGGCCAGCAGGTCCGAGAGAGGTGACTGTCCCTCTACTCTGTTCTCAACAGAATGCACCTGATCTACTCTGTTCAGCTCCAGAGCCCCCAGCAAAGGAGGAACATGGCAAGGATAGAGCAGGTCCAAAGGAGTGCCACAGGGATGATTAGAGGGCTGGAGCATATCTCTCATGAAGACAGGTTGAGAGAGTTGGTGGTGTTCAGCCTAGGAGGAGACCTTAGAGCAGCTTTCTAGTAGTTGAAGGGGGCTTGTGGTGTAGCTGGAGAGGGACTTTTTACAGAGGTATGTAGTGACATGATAAGGGGTAATGGTTTCAAACAAGAAGCAGCTTGATATAGATTACACTCTAGGAAGAAGTAATGGGGTGATTACTTCTTCCTAGTGTCAAAGGAGGGTGATGAGGCACTGGAACAAGATCCAGCAATGTTGTGGAGGCTTCAAGACTGGAAGTGTCTAAAGCTAGGTTGCATGGGAACTTAGGCCACCTGGACTAGGAGGTGTCCCTGCCCATGGCAGAGGAGATGGGACTAGATGATTTTTGAAGTCCCTTGCAATCCAAATCATTCTAGGATTTTATGTGTTTAAACAGTGCATTGCTGGAATTACTCCCATAATATGATGGAAGATGCGTAGTAAGGCAAATACTAAATAGTATACATACTGTCCTGCAGTGTGTCTTCCCAAAGGAAGTGAGCTGTTCTCAAAGATTCATCTGCCTCTGGTTTTCATAGCATTATAACTATCAAAGAAAATGTATGGATAGTAAACACAATCTTGAGCAGGCCAGAAAAAGAAGAGCTAAAGAGCTATTTAAATTGAAAGATGAGGCTGGAGATTGAGCATATATGAATTTTTCATGGGTTTATAAGGTTTTTTCCAACCCAAACTGTTCTATGATTCTGACTTTTAAGATTCACATTTGACAAGTTACATTGCTTCTTGATTACTCTCTATGCAGCCTCAGGTTAGCTGCAAAACTCTAAAAATCTTTGGAAAAGATACTGCTAGAATTGTCAGCAACAACGAGTTATTTTTTCAACTTGGAAAGTACAAACACTCAAAATTTAAAATACCTGTGGGTGTTTAATTGGAGGATTTGTCAGGATTTACTCTTCTTTTTTAAAAAAATAAGGAACTTCTAAGGGAACCAATAAATGCTGTGATGCAAACACAGATTATCATGGTTAAGGTGTGAGGTAGGTTTTCTGTGCAATGCTAACAGCTTAAGAGTAAATTACCCCTAGTTAACACATTTTCTAATGAAGATATTTTGGAAAGACACTCTTTTATATTGATGTAGAATGAACAGTAAATCAAACCAGCTGAATCTAAGAAAACAGTTCTGCACTTATCTCTGTAACTCCCCTTTGAAAAATACCCAATGCCTCAATTGCTCTTGTGCACCTCAGTGCCTTCTCCTTGCCCACTGAGCAGCTGCCTTCATTTTCCCTTTAGCCCACATCCAAGATAACTGGGAGTCCCCCACCATGTTCCCCCTGTTGTTGCTGGGTGGATTTGGGCTAATGAAACTCGAACCCTGGCTAGCGGCAACCAGTCAAGGCAGCAGCTGTAACCTCAAGGCTCATTTACTGACTGTGCAGCAGGCCATGGCTTGCCCCAGCAACAGGTGTCTAACTTTCTCTCTCTTGTAACTGAAGCACTGAGATGATTCAATTTAACTACCAATTTTAATGAAATTTATGGAAAAGCAGAGCTGGTGATATTTTATTAAAAGTGGTCAGTGGATTTGGCAAGCTTTTGCAAACTTTTTCTGTAATGTCTGGGATCGAGTAAGACATTTTTAATTACCTTTTAACTCTACCTTAGGCAGTAGATCTGAGGTGTATCTTCGGGGACAGAATAATAATGTTGGAGGACTGTTGTCTTAGTCCTGCCTCTTCTTATTGCTAACAATAAGGGTTTGCATGGTCTCAGCTGATGAAAGAGCAGGAGTGATTCTCTGTGCACACGTGTGCGCTGATATGCAGCCTATATGGAAGCTTGCTGTGACAAGACAGGAGGTGGGAGGAAAGATGAGAGGGATTTTCCAGCATGTAGGCTTGTAGAATCTGAAAAGCAATAGTTTCCTGTAAGGGCTGTTCCAATGGACCTCTGAAGCAGTAGTCATGGCAACCTCTCTGCACTGGACTGGTAACTCTAAGAGCACTGAGATATGAGTAAATTTATGCAAGACATTTGTGTACATTTGTTGAAGATTTGATTTTCTGTTCCAAAATTGAGTTTCTAGTGTTTTAAACACAGTCAACCACATAAAAGTAGGGACATTACACATTTTTAATCTAGTCAATATAACTCTAACCTTGTTTGACTATTTTGCTGGCAATGTATATTCTGATATTTGTTCAGACTGTTATTAATTGAAGCTCCATTCAAACCTGTCAAGCAATGGGTAAAGATTCCAAATTGCAATTTTGCTCAACCTCTTTCTCTGTCTATCGTTAGTTGTGACATTGTCTTCTGATGTCACTTGTTGGCAACCACCTTTCAGTATTGCCCAGAACTTCTGTAATGTGAACCTTCTGTAGATGTGAAGCCCTTACACATCCTTATGGCACCACACCATATGAAAATTACTAGTCTTGACACATGCCACCAACCTAAATAAAAGCTGCCTTACTCCTCAATAGTGGAACCGTCTTTCAAAAAGAAGCTCTGATGTGAATGCACAGAAAGTAGTTTTATGTTTCCTGTTATTGCAAATTTATTATGAGAACAAAGGGGCAGAAATTGTCCGAATTTATTATTTCTGGCAATCCATTTCTTTTATGCTGTATTTCTAACATTTCTGGTTTGTGCAAAAAGTAATCAGGAAAAGCCCTTCTGTATTTTATTTAACACTGGCCATTCCCATTGAGGGCAATAAAAATTGCAGTCTACTGAACAGCATACACATTTCACTGCAAAAACAGTTTGTCAAATCCTTGAGTGAGTATTGAATTTTTATGATACATTTTTCATATCTTCTATTCTCTTAAGGTAAAATAATCATTACATCTCCAGCATGTTATCATCTTTATCATCCAAAAATAATTTATATTTAGCAAGAGTGTTTAATCACTCCGTTGCTTGAAAATGCAAATGGAATGTAGAGTTTTATGCCTAGTCTGCCTGCAAATATTACTTGCAGTTATTCACTGATATTAGCAAATGAACAATCACCGAAATCCCCAGTTTTTGTTTTATTTTCCTAATACTCTATAATATCTTTACTGCAATCAGGAAATGGAAAACAATGGAAAGCAATTTAATGGTTGAAACCTCTCTCAGTACAACCAAAACCTGGGGAATATTCAGAGGTTCATTGTCTTGCATCTGAGATAAATGTGTAGCAAAGATGTTCATTTTCACATCTTCAGTACTCTTTTCTGCCCTTAGGAAATATCTCGGTTATGTTTGTATTTTACTTCTGTAGAAGTTTTGCTTTCAGAAGGGTGAATAATCCACTCATGTATTTGGGTGGTAGCTGCATGGATTGGTTGGTTTGGAAATGGAAAATCTCAGTTGTCAACTGAAATGAAAGGTCATCTTTCATTTTGGAATGGAGGATTTCTAGGGCTACAGATTGGCTATGCTTCCCTGTTTGTTGGAGCTTATGTAAAGGTAAATCACTTGCTTTGGCTGTTCCTTACGTGTTCCATGTGACAGTGACATTGACTGTAAAATCTGGCTGGAATATATAGGAGGGGAAAATCACTAGAGAGGCATACAGAAAGCTCCTGTTGTTTTTGCTCCTTTGTTAACCAAGCATCTGTTAAAAACAGTCCAGATGAACAAAAATCAAACGCGAAGTATGTTTCTCAGTTATAAACAAGCTAATCTCTATATATGCTCACGTATATATCAACCAGTGATTCTTCAGGATTCTCTTTGAATTTAGCACAGAGCCTGCAGAAATAATGTAAAGCTTTTTCCTGAATGATACTGGGTATTGACATGCAGCAGAGGTCGAGAAGTAACATCTTTGGTTAATGTTTATGCTGTAATAGCATAGAGGACTCATGTAGGAGTTACTGACAAATATTAAAATGGAATTCCTGTCCACAGTATTGTACAGACTAAGTATCATTTTTGAGATCAGCTCCGTATCACCTGAAGTAGAACTTCAGCATTTAAAATTTTGTGCCATGAAACAAACAAACAAAACCAACCAAAACACCAAAACCCCCCACCCAAACAAAAAACCAAACCACACACACACCCCCTGCCCCCACAGGGGGGGGCAGACAACAGATCAAAACCAAAGCATGCAGAGTCTATGGCTCTACTGATAAAATCCAGATCTATCCTCCACACATCACACGTGGATATCGGGGAATGACAAAAGGGATGGTCAACAGGACTGTCAGCATGGCATATAGGCATTGGAGGGAGACCTTTGACTATTTCCTCCAAATTTGGAACCATGATAGCCACTTTGATCATGGAAACTAAAGTTACACTCTCTTCATTTTTATCCCTTTCTGAGGCAAGCTGCAATATACTTCAGCTTGCATTGCAGTAACGCAAGTCACATCTTCTTAGCATCAAAATTGTTTACGGATTTTTTTTTTTTTCTAACTTAACCTGGTTTTATTTTTTATTGATTGTGAATGAAATGTTTTGATTTGAATAAAGCATGGTAATACATTGGGGAGGCTATGAAGTATAAAATATTTTACATGGAGTTAAACCTCAGCAGGCTTAAAGCTTTTGTCACTACTGTTTTGATGAAAATTTATTACGTACAGTTTCCTTGATTTTTCTGTCACAATGAACTTAGATGTGGAATTTGCTGGCTGGACCCTCTACTTAGACTATGTCAAGGACTTTTATTTACCACTGTGATTGAAAGCTTTTTCCTTTCTGCCTTAGGGTTTCTATGCATAATTTTGACAACTTACTCTTTATCATAGAAAATGTGTCAGTCTTTAAAACTGCTGCTTTCCTTATTTACTTGCAAGGTTTGAATATCAAGCTTCAAGAGGAAAGAAAAAGCCACTTGAAAGAAAATTTTCAAAGTAATTCAAAGCCAAAGGTAGAAACTATATCTTTATCAGGTCTTTATAAGCTCTGCTCTGCAATTCTGTTTTGTCTTTTAGTTACAATTCTCGGAGTTTCTTTTGGGCTGTGCTGATGAAATATTCTCATTTCTTTACTTCATGTTCCACTAGTTTCCACAAAAGCAAGGGAATCATTATTGTGCTTTATACACGTCTTAAATCCATCAGATAGGCTACTTAGTGGGAGTTCTCTCTGGTCTCTTTGCTCAGGACTCCTTGACTGAATTACAAAGTTTACAGTGAATCTAAGAGGAACATTTTTGATCCTAAAAAATTATTACTTGGTCTGGAACTCCAAGCTCCACGATACTGAAAATGGTTTGATTAATGGACATCTGTCTACATATTCTGTGGTCATAACTGGGGAAAAGAAGTGTTTAAGGATTCTTGAGATCTTTGAGAAAGCATGGATTTATGCACTGAGTGATCACATATTTTATTGGAGGAATTCCTTCTGAGACAAGAGTGTGTTCTTGAATCAAGGTATCTCTTGTTCTGAAATAGCTTCAAGATCTGGCAACCTGCACAATATTGTGGGTGATATGTCATTTATCTGTAAAAACGATAGCTTGACTACTTGAAAGTATTCTCAACCACAAATGAACTGTGTGAATCAATTTACTGTATTTCTCAGAGAACAAGCAATGCAGAATAAATTACCTCCTATGGAGGTCTGATCTGCTGTTGACTAGCTGCTTCAGATGCCCAAGCTTGTGGTTTATTTAAGCTTATTTTAAGTTCTTGACCTTCAAGCTGTGCTTTGAAAACAACTTAACGGGGAGGCGTTTATGGGAGGCTGAAGTGGGTGCTAAGAAGTGTTCTTTAAGGAAAAAGTTCTGGGTTTTTGTTTTTTTATTATTATTTTTCGCATCTTTTCTGCAGTGTGCCTTTCTTCTGAAAGATCAGAAATAACAATGCACGTTTATTGGTTTCCATTTTGTTATTATGAGTTGATTTCAACAGATGTCACATCACTCGGCTTGGAATTTTAAAAAGTTAGATGAGAAGCTGAAATCAATTTAATGGAGGACTGACAGTTATATGTGGTAATAACAATTTTTCTTCATCTATTGAAGTCTAAAAAGTATACAGTGACTTTGATACACATCCAGAACTAGTAACATCAAAGGACATTCTGTGTACGTGTCATGCATGTGATGTTACAGTCTTTGCTGTGAAAATGCATTAACAAAAAGAATGAAGTGCAGAGGACAGCTGCAGAAGGGATACAAGTGCTTTGGCCTATCCTGAATAGCAACATATGGAAAATTAAGAGGCTGACTTTCTTGAGGATAGAGGATCAAGAGGTACTTGAGGATGGAGGCTAATAAAACTTCCATTTTTAAGCTTGTCCCTTACTCTTAGGCATGTGCCAGTTGAATCCTAAGCTTATTGGAGAGTGTATTAGGATAATAGCAAGTACCCGTGATTTTCTTTATTTTTTTTTCAGTTGTCTTCTACAACAGCACACAGTATTTTTCCATTGAAGGGATAGAGAAGAGAAAGAAGGTATCAGTTTACTAAATACAGTCTTATAAATGCTTACTTTACCTTTAAAGTAGTATTGAATTAGGCTCCACATCTTGAGGTTGATTCATAGAATCACAGAATGGTAAGGTTGGAAGGGACCTCAAAGATCATCTAGTTCCAACTCCCTGCCATAGGCAGGGATACCTCCCACTAGTACAGGTCACTCAAGGCCTTGTCCAACCTGGTCTTGAACACCTCCAGGGAGGGAACATCCAAAACCTCCCTCAGTAACCTGTGCCAGTGTCTCACCACCTTCACTGTAAAGAATTTCCTCCTAACATCCAGTTTAAATCTCCCCTTTGACAGTTTAAACCCATTCAATAAAACAAAATATGCTTCTGTCGTCAGGAGAACTGTGGAATTTTCTGTAACCCAGGTCTGTCATGCAGATGTTTTCAGATGTTTCCTTATATCTCTGTGTGTGCATGTGTGTTTATGTACATTTCTCATTTTTTTCAAGCTGCTCAAATTAAGTTCTGAGACACAATACCTCCTTTCCTCAAAAAAACAAAAAGTGTTATGTTTTGTTTCTAGTTCAACTTGTAAGCTCAAATAACTATTGAATTAAATTCTGAAACATTTAAAATTTTATTATTTTTTTTTGAATTCTGTTCTTCTCTAAAAAGTAAATAAGTAAAAGTAAATAAAAAAAATAAAAAGTATGTGAAGGTTTGGGAGTTCCCCACCCCCCCACACTTTGTAAAATCACCCAGACTAGCACTCAGTCGGCTGGAAGTTAAATGATGAAGCTCTATTTACAGCTTTGCACAATGTACAGCAGATATTTACACTATATACACAATATTTACAGAAATATACAAGTAAAAGGTAATACAGCAACACAACTCCCCTCCCAGAAATCAGAGACCCCAGGAGGGGCTCCCAACCACCCTTCCACCTTCTCCCCACCCCTGTACCTCACCCCAAGGTTTGCCTTACGTGCAAGGTAAATTAGGAAGATCGGCCAAGGGGGTTAGAAGAAAAGTGGTTAGTGAGGATTAATCAGCAGAGGAGCCAGAGCCCAGAAGCTGCTAGATCCCACCAGCAGCTCCTGCTCAAGCAAGAGCCAGAGAGAGACTGACTTATCTATTGTTTTGGTTAGTGTTCCCAAACAATTCTCCAGCAAGCGTATGAGTGAAGTAGACATCATGATGTTTTCCTTTCACAGCCTATAGTGTAAGTTTCTCCATTAAAATATTCTAATTAGCCTCAAACCAGCACAATCTCATAGTCATTACTTGATAACCCCCTGCATTTCCAGACTGCATGCACTGAATCTTCTTCTCAGTATTCTTTATCACTGTTGATTTTTTAGAAGGAATTCAAGGTTTATCATTAGCAAATGCTAATCATTTTTTTTTTTTTTTTGGTGATACAGTATGTATTTTTCATCAGTGGAAAGAAAACCCTGTAAAGAATTGTCTGCTCTTTGAAAACCTCCTACAGAGGGGCAAAAAGGAGAAACAATTTTTCTTTTTTTTCACAGAAGTAAGTCTCCTGCAACTGACAGGGTACCAGTGCAGACCACACCGCTTCAAAGCCACAACAGCCTCTCCCATCAGCATCGCTATTGGAGCTGATGGCCTTTCTCTGGTCAACTTACAGGCAGAGGCTAAGTATCTGAATTCTAAGATATTTTTTATTTTTCACACTTCCTCCTGGCTCTGGTGAAGACATGATGCAGAGATGCTATTTTCAGTCCTTCCTCACTGTCATAGGCAGGTAAATTTGTAAGGTTATTCTTTTAGCAATTCTATTTTCTTTAGCGATGAAGACTGTCTCTGGACAGGCAAACAAGTGTCAGGTCTAGGACAGCAACACTAATAATGAAAACATTTAAAACCAACTATATGTCAATAATAATATATATTAATAATGAAAACATTTAAAACCAGCTATATGTCAATAATAATATATATTCAGCCACCTAATGAAAAATGTTGGGTTTTTTTTTAATTGTGAAATGTGACTTTCATTCTTCCCTTCTCTCTCCTGTGAAGATTAAAAAAACCAAACAATTACTAGCAATTGATCATTTGAGTGATTCTCCCAGTATTCATAGCTAAGTAAAACACCCACAATGCAAGCTGCTAAAACTGTACAGTAAACCATCTCTACCAGTTCTTTAAGTTTTTGTAGTAGAAGTTACCAAGGGAGAAGAGAAAAACAGCCTCGTGTCTTTTGAAGTGCAAGCATTGCAACAACTTGACTACTTATTATTGCATGTTCTTCATCCACAGACTTCTGCTTATGAAACACAAGTGAGACATAGCAGCTTTCTCTTTCATCAGCTAACTCAGCTATTTTAACATTGCTGGTAGCATGGAAATAGGTTAAAAAAATACTCCAAAACATATAAAGAACTGGAACTGAATTTTAGCTATCTGTGTGATTGAGTAAATTCCTGACCTTTATCAGAACTGGATATTTCACAGTGTCATTTTTCAGTATTCTCAACTCTATTGTGATCATATTAGGTATCCCAGGAAACTGGAGGTAGATTAGAGGGACAAAAATTAGGGAGGGAAAAGCTCTGAGTTTATTACTGAGAAATGTAAAAGTAGGGTAATAAATTTAATTATTATTAAAAAATGTGAAAGCAGGGTAAGTTTAGATTACAACAGGTAAAAAGAACACATTTCTTTCAACAGCAATAAGTAAAGAAATCCAAGGTGATCTGAATTACCTTCCATAATACATGCTAGTAAGTAGAATACATATTTTAAAAACACACAGCACTTCATGCAGCAGAATTACAGAATGGGTTGGATTGGAAGAGACCTCCAAAGATCAAGTCCAACCCCTCTGCAAACAGCAGAAGCATTTTCAATTAGATCAGGTTGCTCAAAGCCCCATCCCACCTGACCTTGAAATAAATAAGCATAAAGTGGACATCCTAAAAGTGTCACTTCCCAACATCATTTCATTACAGTGAAAGGCTGCATAGCCTTTATGTTGGGTTCTTGAGATCAGTATACCATTAGAGATTTAAGTTTATAAGTCCCTGTGTCCTAGCCTGCATGTAGGCTTGAGTATTCCTGCAGCCTGTTCCTCCCATCCTTTCAGTTGTAGTCATAAGCCCTGGGAACACTCTGTCTCTATACCCATTAAATCAATGTATATCTGTACATCCAAAAAGGTTGACAGGAAATGTAACTACACTTGACAGTATCTGCTTGTGTCCCACTGCTCAGAGATGTTACTTGGAATATGGATTCTAGTTGTGTTTTACTTGAGATTAATAATGACTCAGAAATCAATTACCACGTGTTTTCTAGATCATTAACACAGAAAAAATATTTCTTGATAACAAAGACATATTTTGTATAAAAACATATGTTTAAAACGAAATTTTCCCCCAGCTTTGTTCACTGGGTACAGTACTGTTTATTTCATATAAAATGGTGTGCTTCACTTAGCCTGTTTTGTTGTGTAAATGTTTTTTGAGTCACATTGAGTTCAGAGTTGAGCTGTTTGTGATAGCGAAGTGACCTGTCCTTGCAGGGGTATTACCTGCTTGTCGTAACACATATAAGATTCTTCTGGTGTTTACAAATCATCTCGTGTTCCTGAATTTATTCTTTTGAGAAATCTAGCACTAGTCTGCACTTTGTGTGCTCAGAATGTCTAAAATGGATATTTAACATTTCATATGTAATGCAAATAGAATCATAGAATTATGCCCTGGAACCAACAGCCCAGGGAGGTTGTGGATTCTCCTTCTCTGGAGATATTCAAGAACTGTCTGGATGCTTTCCAATGTGATCTGGTTTAGGTGGTCCTGCTCTAGTAGGGACACTGGACCAAATGATCTTTTGAGGTTCCTTCCAGCCCCTGACGTCCTGTGATTCTGTGTCCCACTCTACAGCCATGAGCAAACCCTCCGTTTACTCCATCACACATAAAACTCCTACAAATATATCCAGTGAGAAAAATTCCATCCTGCTGTCCAACCTGGCAGCTTTTTAAATCTTGAACATCTGAAGAGAGAACACCAGTTTCATCTCTGAAAATTGTAAACCAAGAAAAACAGGAGTGCAGTTTATCTCCTGATTCTAGCTCTAGTTTACCACAAATGTCACAAAAGATCAAATTCAACCGGAAAACAAAAATATAGGTCTATATTTTTGAGGAAAAGAAAACAGGTTCCAGTTTTAGTTCAAAGCACAGAAGGGCACAAGATTTGAATCACTGCTGCATTTTCTTGCACATTGTTTAGAACTTTCATTTTCACTATTTTAGTTTCCTTTACACAGTAGGGGAATGTTATTGTTCGTTAATCCAAAATTTAGTAATGGCTGTAGTACAACTAATCAGTAGCTGGTGATAAAAGTGATAAAAGTAATTTTTTTTTTTTTTTTTTTTTAACTTTCCTGCTTTTTTAGAGCAGTTTTGGTAATTGTTACTGTCAGTTGAGCAACGACCCTGTTCTCAGAAATGATTCACTGGGGTATATCCTAGTTACAAAGATGCAACTCTGGGTCACCTGAAGTGCATACTGAAATGGAGAGAAGCACATGAAAGTTACTGCTGAAAAATAAACTTACTGAACCAGTGTTAATGTGATATTCAGAATATTTTTTTTCTTCCTAAGTCTAACTTCAAACATTATGTTCCTATTGATCAGTGGCTCTCTGTTTTGGTAACACTTCAGCTATTTTCTGTTTATTATTTATTTAGTAATTAGAATTACTTTGCAGAAGGAATATAAGCAAAGATGCAACTATACTGAAGCTGAATTTCTAAGATACAGATAGCCCTGTATTTTCTGAATTGATAAAATTCACTGCACAATATTGATATTGAAGTTATGGAAGCCCAACTTTGTTACTTAGCTGGTGATGGTAAGGAAGTCACCTCTCTTATTTGCATAAAAGAAATACATTAATCATCAGTAAGATTTTGCTGTGAAAATCTTTTGGTGGGACAGGATATGTAAACACATTCAAAACATTGAAGGTGACTCTTGAAGAAAGAATCTATGAACTTTTCTCTCCAAAGATTTCATAATGTTGACAAAACAGGTGTGTGTGTGCGTGGTGTTGTGGAGTAGTGTTGTTTTTTTTCCGCCTTGGGTTCTCATTTGCTCAAAAAAAAAAAAAAAATCCAAACAAGGCTTACTTAATAACTTTTAAAGCTAGATTTTAACTAGTACAAAATTCTACAAATCTTTCCTTTCAAGGAAGGTGGTGGCAGAAGGGCTTAGAAATTCCTGCAAAATGAATCTTAAACTTGTATAAAGGATTCTGGATGTTTGGTTACCAAGGAAGCAGACCCTTAGGAAAGAAAACAGACAAATCTGCAATTCTTCCACTTTGCAGTGTATTTTAATAAACTGTCACTTATTGCTAACTGATTTTGTGTGGCAACGTTTTCATAGTGGTGCAGGAAGGAAATAAATGCCTGCAACTGAATGGCATCTTGAAACACAATGAAACCTTCCACCTTCACTTGAAACTGTGCAAAAAGATTGTGCATCAAGCAGTTCTATCAGATTTTTATCTTTGTCTCTTGCTCATAACTTATGAAGAAACTGTAATAATTCATAGTGAGTTTTGCATGCCATTCAGTGGAGTTCAGGATGCCTTACAAATTGCCTTTCTGCATCTGCCATGGATATATTCTGAGTTAAATCTGTTGCTGTTATTCATACTATGCTGCAGTCATGCCAGCTTCAAAATGAAAATGCTGGCTGGACCAAAATATTATGGTGTTCAGATTAAGTTCAGATTGGAGGACTCTTCTGGTTGCTGATTCTGGGTCTTGAGTGTTGGTATGGCTGCAAGAGAGGTGGTACTCTGGTTTAGGTTTTCTGGTTTGGTTGGGGATTTTCCCCCTTTCTTTCATGTCACTCTGGTTTTGTGGGTTTGTTGGGTTTGGTTTTATTTTTGTTTTATGTTTTTTTTCCCCTGCAACTAAGGCTGAGCTAAGGTAATTATACATTGTGATCATGATATCTTAAGTTATATTAAACTCTTCTCTCTTTATCTCAACCCTGAGTTTTGTGTATTACTTTTACCCTCACTTCTGCATTGGGGCAGCAGGCAGGTTAATCTTTGTGTTAACCCCTGACACTTGTGTAATTGTTGCAATTCAGTTATGCTGATGACTGTACATCCTTTTCATGTAGAACTGTCCACAATTAAAAAAAAATATTTGAAGGTGTCTAAATATAGTACAATACTTGTGAAGTAAGGCAACTTTTGTTACTACACCTGTAGTAGCAAAGAAAATTTCTTTATCTGAAGCAAGTGAAGATATGAAGAAGATACACTGAAGCAAGTATATAGGATCTTGAGGTCGTTACCAGTCTCACTTAAACTCTTGTTGAGGAAGCAGATATCAATGCCCAGATTAAAGCAGTTTGTACATAGAAACTTGCATGGCAAATAGTGATTGGGTTATTACAACAATTGAAAAATACTGGTGCAACTATAGAATCTGGAGGACTGTAACTTTGACTACTTACACGAATGCTGTTACTCCAGAATATGCACTTTAAGTTTCTACTATAGTTTGTGGATCAGCATAGCTTACAGGTGTATAGTACCTTGCTCTAAAATCACACCAGAATAAATTCTAGAACATGAAAGTTTTGAAGTAATTCTCAAATGTATAGACAAATGTTAATTTCACAGGCTTTAGTTCCTAGATATGAATACTTGACAAAAACAAGACACTTGTAATAGTATCCTTTCTTAAGAGCCTGAAAAAGACAACACAGAGATATCTTTCTACACAGAAGATAATGATATAGATAATATTAAGGATATTATCTATCAACATCTTTTGTTGATAGTTGGAATACAAGTCCTTTATGCATTTTCTGAACTGAAAAAGGCATAGAAGATAGAGAGGTATCTGAAGATAACTTGTGTTAGGATTGCTCTGCATATTCTGAGATAATTGCCATTGGTAAATTGTCTCTGACAGGACTTGTTTTACTTGTTTTAGTTTGTGCGGTTTAGTTGTGGTATTATAGAATCATAGAATCATAGAATGGTAAGGTTGGAAGGGACCTCAAGCATCATCTAGTTCCAACCCCCTGCCATAGGCAGGGACACCCCCCACTAGTACAGCTCACTCAAGGCCTCATCCAATCTGGCCTTGAACACATCCAGGGAGGGAGCATCCACAACCTCCCTGGGTAACCTGTTCCAGTGCCTCACCACCCTCACTGGAAAGAACTTCCTCCTAACATCCAGTCTAAATCTCCCCTCTGCCAGTTTAAGCCCATTGCCCCTTGTCCTGTCATTGCAGGACCTTGTAAATAATCCTTCCCCAGCCTTCCTGTAGGCCCCCTTCAGATACTGGAAGGCTACTATCAGGTCCCCTCGAAGCCTTCTCTTCTCCAGGCTGAAGAGCCCCAACTCTCTCAGCCTGTCCTCATAGGAGAGCTGCTCCAGCCCTCTGATCATCTTTGTGGCCCTCCTCTGGACCCGCTCCAACACTTCCATGTCCTTCCTGTGCTGAGGGTTCCAGAACTGCACACAGTACTCCAGGTGGGGTCTGACGAGAGCAGAGTAAAGGGGCAGAATCCCCTCCCTTGCTCTGCTGGCCACGCTTCTCTTGATGCAGCCTAGGACTCGGTTGGCTGTCTGGGCTGCATGTGCACACTGCAGGCTCATGTTGAGCTTTTCATCAACCCAGACTCCAAGGTCCTTTTCCTCAGGGCTGCTCTCCAGCCATTCACCACCCAGCCTGTATTTGTGCTTGGGATTGTGCCTACCCAGGTGCAGGACCTTACACTTGGCCTTATTGAATTTCATCAGGTTGGCCTGGGCCCAACTCTCCAGCCTGTCCAGGTCCCTCTGGATGGCATCCCTGCCCTCTAGCAAGTCGACTGTGCCACACAGCTTGGTGTCATCTGCAAACTTGCTGAGGGTGCACTCCATAAATTATGTGGCTATCAAATTCAGAGTTACTCAAAGCTTTTTCTTCTCTATCTGATTTACACTTAGTAGGTTAGTGTACAGGTTAGGTAACTTGATTTTATTTTTTAGAAGGCAATAATATTTGGACATATTTTTTTACCATACTTGGCAGTGTCTTACAATTTTGGAAGCAAACTTTAGTGTATGCATTTCCGCATTCTACTAGAACCTTGACATTCTTGACTCTGTCACACTCTTTGTCTTTAAATTATTAAAAAAAAATTACTGAACAAGCTACAGTCAGTCCAAATGGATGAAATATAAATTATATCTCCTAACAAAGATCTAGGGTAGATAATTATTAGATGGTATATAATAATTAGGTGGTATTTTGTAGCCAGTAATAATAAGGCTATGTAACTCAAGAAGTATAGTAACAGGAAAATGCAGTTCTTGGTACTAGTAAGGGTAGGCTGCCCCTTTATGGACCAATGCTGGGCAAAAATCAAACATTTACATTCTGTGCTGGTTTGAGGCTAATTGGAATATTTTAATAGAGAAAATTACACTATAGGCTGTGAAAGGAAAACATCATGATGTCTACTTCACTCATAGGTTTGTTGAGATGTTTAAGAGAAGAAACCAAAACACAAATAAGGCAGTCTTAGTCTGTCTGTAGGGGCACAGCATCTCGGGCAGTCTAGCTTCTGGCTCCTCTTTGCAGATTAAGCTTTGCTAACCACTTTTCTTTTAACCCTCCTAATTCATCTTGCCCGTAAGGCAAACCTTGGGGTAAGGTACAGGGGTGGGGAGAAGGTGGAAGGGTGGTTGGGAGCCCCTCCTGGGGTCTCTGATTTCTGGGAGGGGAGTTGTGTTTCTGTATTACCTTTAACTTGTCTATTTCTGTAAATATTCCTGTATGTAGTATATATCTCTGCTTGTACATTGTGCTGAGCTGTAAATAGAGCTTCATTCCTTAACTTCTAGCCAACTGAGTTCTAGTCTGGGTCATTTTACAAAGTTGGGGGGGG